>JAXCMG010016054.1:0-50865 GCA_034642415.1 Podarcis siculus
TCTCTAATCCCTCCTTTTCCTGCCCCTCTGCTCCTGAGCCCCTGACAGTATTGAAAACCATTCCAGTGCAGATACAGACTGAGAAAGATCTCTTCTTAAAAGGTTTATTGAAACAGGAAGGACTTCAGTAGCCACCATAAAGACAACAGAGATAACACATCTGCTCCCTGCTGCACAGGATCATTGATCCTTAAGCACTAATACTGAAGTTGCGTTCCTATGTTTGCCTGAACAAGCCAATGCAGTACTCGTGGTTGGGAGCAGGAATGTGCACACAAATTCCACCCCCACCATGCCAATGCACATCACCCTGTGCGCTTAGTCCCCAATCTTCTCTACATTAAGTTGGAAAGGTCTGCAGGGGATTTCTACTCATGTTTGCGTGAACACAAGTAGAACCTACTGCATGATTAGGGATCCTGATAAGCTCAAGCCAATGTGAGTAGAAGCCCCCTTGCAAATCTTCCCAGTACAATGTGGGGAAGGGAAGGTACTGTGGGTGAGTGTGTAATCTGCACCGAGACACGGAGGGGAGCTCTGGAGTTCATGTGTTGAACCAAACACTTGAATTCACTTGAAGTTGGAAAAGATCCAGAATTCGGTGGCTTCAGCAAAGAAAAAAATAGTGCCACCACTCCAGAGCTCCACATCCCCTTCACTGCATGTGAAAATTCATGTGCACACTGACCTACACATAGAGCAACTGATGTAGCTTATTCAATTACTCCCATTCCACAGAAAACATAGAGTTCTATGTAAGTAGGGAAGTTAGATCTGGAATGCCTGCAGTTTTATTGGATTGCTGGCAAGGAAAATTTTGACCAATCTAAGATAAGGACTAGAGCAGTGGTCAGCAACCTTTTTCAACCATGGGCCGGTCCACCGTCTCAGACCATGTGGTGGGCCGGACTATATTTTGAAAAAAATAATAATAATGAACAAATTCCTATGCCCAACAAATAACCCAAAGATGCATTTTAAATAAAAGCACACGTTCTACTCATGTAAAAACACCAGGCAGCCCCCATAAATAACCCAGAGGTGCATTTTAAATAAAAGGACACATTCTACTCATGTAAAAACATGTTGATTCCTGGACCATCTGCGGGCCAGATTGAGAAGGCGATTGGGCCGCATTCAGCCCATGGGTCTTAGGTTGCCTACCCCTGGACTAGAGAGTCTCAACTCTTGTGGCTGATGTCCTACTGTTTTTGTTTACTTGACTGGGGGGGGGGGGAATCCTGTGCAGATTCTATTGACTGTAACAAACCAACATTCAGCTTAATAGTCTCTTTCCAAATAAACAGTCACAGAAGAGCTGATTACTTCATCCTGAAAGGACACCTCCAATTCAGCTGCTAATCTCCAGACCCCTCTATCCAACCAACTGCAGCCAACCAAAGAGTGCATCTGTGCCAACTCTTTCCCTTGAGAAGGCTTCCACAAAGAGGCCTTCAGATAGCTCCAGACAACTGATTCTCACGTTGCCAGGGATTTTCTTTTCAGCATTAAAAAATAGCAATGCAATCAATTACTAAGACAATGTAGCTATTCAAATACAGATAATCTTTTCCCTTCCTGGGACCACACAGACTGTGCCATCTCAAGGTTCAGCTGTGGCAGTGATTTATGCTGCAGGACAGTGAGTGTCCCCCATAAAAAAGCCCCACGCTGACAGTGTCGGGGGAAACTTCAAGTGTTCCAGCACTGACCACTCTTTTCAGCCTCGGTCATTAAGGGAGGATTCCATTTCCACTGCAGCCTTAAAGTTTCCCAAATCACAGGAAGGGAAGGAGAGAGAAAAACAGATGGCAAAAACCAGAGACGGTGAGCCTTCAGGTGGTTAATTTTCATTATGTCTGGCAATACTGATGCCGCATCATTATGAAGTTATGGGGGGAGATCACATCTCAGTGGCTGAGCTCATGCTTCAGGAAGTCCCAGGCTGGTTCCACCCCTGGCATCTACATTTAAAAGGATCTCAGGTAGCAGGTAATGGGAACCATCTGTTCCTGAGATCAGAGAGCTTATGAGAACCAGAACAGAGTCAGTACTGGGCTAGATGGAGAAATAATCTGACCAGGTCCTATGCTCCTAATGGTTGTTGTACATAATATAGTGCTTAGTACACACATTAGCATTACTGTACATATTCACCTTTAGCTTTTGTTGCCTCCTGATTTCCTCACATCAGCAACACAATTATCTGTGAACCAATCCCATGCTAGTCACTTTTTTAGTTTCTTGTGTGCAATCCCATGAAGTTCTGAAAGTCCCAATTCAGAAACCTTCTTTGCAGTATACTCTGGTGCATAGGCCTCTAGGGTGCCTTTGTCCTTTCTGTATTTTCATTTCATAGAAATACAAGGAAAGCCATAACAGCTTGAGTAGCTACTAGAACCAATCAAAGTGACCAAGAGGCTTTTCCTGTGGGCCACTCAGCATTGGGAAGCTGTAATTCTCCTGTTTCTTCCATGTATTCCTCCCCACATGCTCTGCTAATCATCTGAGACCCTGCTTCAGATTCCTTGGCTATCTGAGGCATCAATGTGAAGGACATTTCCAGTAGAGATGCCCATCCCGTGGAATGTCCTCCTGACTGAGATTCACTGTGGCCCTGTCAATGATGTTTTCATTTCTGTTTCTCTACTTTGGTTTTATGAACTGCTGTTTCTGTTGATTCTGAGGTGTATGTGTGTTGTGTGTGTTTTAATGAGTGGGCTTTTTTGATGGTTATTGTTTTTTGCGGATTTGAACTTTGGTTGTTTTGGTCTTTGACAATGCCTGTTTTATTGCTGCAAGCAATGTTGAGTTTCTTGGGGGGGGGAGAAGGAAGGATATAACTTTTTTTTTTAATGACAGTAGGAGCTGTTTGACAGTGGAACAGACTCCCTTGGGTGGCTGTGGACTCTCAATCATTGGTGCCTTTTAAGCAGAGGTTGGCTGGCCATCTGTCATGGATGCTTTAGCTGGGATTCCTGCATTGCAGGGGGTAGGAATAGATGACTCTTGGGATCCCTCCCCACTCTACAATTCTAAGATTCTATGCTATAAAGCCTACACTGGATGGAATGGATGCTCCTGTTTGCCTTCTGCCTTTGCCCACCATTTCTGCGTTTGAATGCCTTTTCCACATTCTTCCCTGCTAATCTCAGCAATGATTTGTGAGAGCTTCGGCAAGCAGGAGTCATGCAAACCAGCCTGGCATGTGGTAAGGAGAGGAGGTTCATGGCAGACGTTGGTTCTTGGAGGAGGGGCTACAAGCATGCACCTGTTGCGAGTGAGCGGCCAAGGCTTATGTCAGAGTGCCACAAATATTCTCCCTTCACGAGGGGCCTGACCTTTTCAAGCATGTTTTATGGCAGCGTGCAACCATTAAGTGCTACTTGATCCTCTGCTAATGCAGCAATTACAAAAGGACCATGGGGGCTTGCTTGACTGCTTGTCAATGGGATAAACACCTTTGCTAGGGGAGGAGGTTGCTGAAAAGGTGCACGTTCCCCATTCTCCCCAACCACACCCCTGCCCTGATTGGTCTTCCACACAATCAGACAATCTGAATTTTAACGGTAGCACTAGCCACAATGACCCTGTGCCAGAAGTGGGATTCCCCATTCCCCCCCCCCTTGGTGGGGGTGCAGGGGGGCAAGGACAGCCACACTGTTATTTCCAACTTCTTTTTTTCTCCTAAGGATTTCCACCCCATCAAGTAAATGTTCCTTGGTTTACAGTAAAAAAATCAAGTGCCGTATTTTTTGCTCTATAAGACTCACTTTTTCCCTCCTAAAAAGTAAGGGGAAATGTGTGTGCGTCTTATGGAGCGAATGCAGGCTGCACAGCTATCCCAGAAGCCAGAACAGCAAGAGGGATTGCTGCTTTCACTGCGTAGCGATCCCTTTTGCTGTCCTGGCTTCTGAGATTCAGAATATTTCTTTTCTTGTTTTCCTCCTCCAAAAACTAGGTGCGTCTTGTGGTCTGGTGCGTCTTACAGAGCGAAAAATACGGTAAGTAAAAATTCAATTAAAAGTTCTTAGGAAGACTGAGCAGTAATTGAGAGCAGGAGACTGCCTTGATGATTTGGGAGCATTGATAATTATTATTTGCAGCAGTAGTAATACCTAGCACATAGTTCAGTTGGTTGAATGTGGTGCTGATAATGCCAAGGTTGCAGGTTCGATTCCTGTAAGGGACAGCTGCATATTCCTGCATTGCAGGGGGTTGGACTAGATGATCCTGAGGGTTTCTTTCATCTCTACAGTTCTTCAGTTCTATATGGAGTGCTTTGGAATGTTCAAAGGACTTCACAGAATTATCTTGCAATCCTTACAACAACCCTGTAAGATCCAGGAACCTGAGAGATCAGAGTGGAGGAGCCACTAGCCTTTGAGCCCAACACTTTGCCTGCCCTCCTCAGAACCTCATCCTGAGGCCAGCTCAAACCAGATCATACCAGGTTGATGAGAATGTGGTCCTGATCTACCACTCTTTAGTGACAAAGAAACAATGCGTGTGGCAAACTCATCCTTTCATATTGAATAGCATCTGGGATGAAGACCACCCTGAAAGGGAAAGATGCATGTCGGGCAGGGCCTTGTCAGACAGCAGAGAAATTAGTTGAGTCCTTTATGGGTCCAGCACCATTGTAGGAGCACTTTCACCTGCTGCATAACTGTTGGCATGTAGAAGCTTGCCTGGAACAAGTAGGTTGTCAACAGCCTGGAGGAATAACTGAGAGCATCCTGGCCCCTGTGGATAGTCATGGGGGAGGCCTCCCACTTGGTCTACACAGAATGTGTGAGGGTGGGGGTCCCTAGTCTGTGGAACAGCAACCTGTGGAGAGCAAAACAGCCTGAAAGCATGGTAGAGAGCAAGAAAGAAGGGGGAGTGGTGCCACTTGAGTGACAGCTAGTATTTGTGCCTCAGCCTCCCCACCCCTGGGGGCAGGGAAGGGAATGACTGAAGTGGCTGTGACTATAGTTATACCTAACATTTCCCCATTGAGGGTTACTGTATTACCCACTGTGTGCGGAAACAACATGTGTTGTTGTGTAAATTGCCATTGTTTGTGTTTGGAACGGTCTGGAATGGAAATCAATCTAGTCAATATGAAAAGTATCCATCCAGTGAATATGACTGGTATTTGGTCCCAACTTTCTGATTTAATTAAACAACTGATACGTGATTAATGACCTGTTTTGCCGTTTCCTTTACGTTGAAACGAATAGTGTGGAAATTATGTCATTAATTATGTTAAATCCGTAAATTACATAAATATTTTTGTAATTTGCGTTAAACAGAAGAAAAGATGAATACGGTATCGTTTAGAGGAAACTGAACTGCAGAGGAACAGAATCAGTGCTGATTGTGAGGAAGACTGGTCAGAACAGAAACTGCTGCAAACTTACCTGCATGGGGGGATGAGGGTCTTGCCTGTGTAGGGAACATTTCTTCCCACTAGTGAGGGGGAAGAGTGTTCCAGCAATACAGTTCTGGGAAGACACAGCATTCACATTCAGTGGTATCTCGGGTTAAGAACTTAATTCGTTCTGGAGGTCTGTTCTTAACCTGAAGCACCACTTTAGCTAATGGGGCCTCCCGCTGCTGCCGCGCCACTGCTGCGTGATTTCTGTTCTCATCCTGAAGCAAAGTTCTTAACCCAAGGTACTATTTCTGGGTTAGCTGAGTCTGTAACCTGAAGCGTCTGTAACCTGAAGCGTATGTAACCTGAGGTACCACTGTACAGAAAAAGTAGTGATGGTGGTGAATACTTTGCAGCATGGTGATCCTCTTCCCTTGCTGAGTTGCGGTGGGCTGCTCTGTTCTGACATACCCAGCTGTTGGAATGGGGTGAATGACGATGGCAGTGTCCCAGGGTGAGGGACCTGTTACAGTTCTAGGAAGAGAATATGCAGATGTTGCTAGGAGTGTGTTGGGGACGGGCTGTTTGTGCTAAGTGCTTCCTTTTTTGCAAGCTATCTTTCTTCCTCATTCACCTCACCAAAGTTACCCCTGGGAGCCTCAACATCAGGCCAGAGAAATATATTCCTATTCCATGTACCATATAATCTGGGTTGTGACCTTCCTCTGTGGGATTATATAGACTAGTTGTGGTGTGCTGTGATTGGCTGCTGGGTTACACCACATTCTATGCTTTGTTGTGGCGACGTCAGCAAATTGCTCATCAGTATTAAGGTGGCTATTTAAAATCCCCACCCCCTAGGATAGGAACTCTTTGCACCAGGTCCAGGGCTGGTGGAAAGTTGACCCCTCAACAGGAGCATGGTCTTGAGTAAAGACATGAAGGCCGGGGGTGGAGGGGAAACCTAGAAAAAATTCACCTGTTTTTTCTCTTTTTGCCCTATTTTCCAGAAACAATTTTTTAAAAGCTGGGAAAATTGGGAAAAACAACACAGCACCTCCGTTTTTCCATTTCACCCCTGGATACAGCGCTGGATATAGGGCATTGTGGGTGGTTCCCCATCACAGGGTGCTGAGCCAAGGGGGCACAATATTGAGAAGATCGATATGAAGATCTATTTGGGGACGTCAAATGTCCCCTCCTCATTCCTGGTTTGATCCTGTTCCAGCCTAATATGTTTTCTGAGTTCTGTCAACATAGTAAGGCTACAGTGGCTCAGTCAGTATAACCTGAATACAGTGGTACCTCGGGTTAAGTACTTAATTCATTCCGGAGGTCCGTACTTAACCTGAAACTGTTCTTTACCTGAAGACCACTTTAGCTAATGGGGCCTCCTGCTGCTGCTGCGCCGCCAGAGCACGATTTCTGTTCTCATCCTGAAGTAAAGTTCTTAACATGAAGCACTATTTCTGGGTTAGTGGAGTCTGTAACCTGAAGCGTATGTAACCTGAGGTACCACTGTACAAGATTGTTCTGTTAGTTAGTTAAAATGAATACTGTATGGGGATGGGGATTCAATACTTCCCATTCCAGAACTGCCAACAAGGTCAGGATACTTAAAAGACACACCTGCCTGCACATCAGCCTGTCTGTGGACCAAAATTGTTATCCAAGACCCTCCTCCAAGGGCCCTCCATCTTCATCAGGAGACTTGCAACATGCCTGGGTTGTGAGCTTGCAATCCCAAATAGATGCCTACAACTCTTGTGCAACTCCATCACAATCACAAAAGCAAGGGATAATCTTCACGGTGAAATACATTTTCCCAAGGTACAAAGTCTCACTGTTAGAAATGTGTTTTAAAGACACCCCCCCCCCGATGATCCTAATGAAGGACGATTGTAATGAGCAACTTATAAGAGCCTAGCATTTTCATGGGAGAGACCAGGTTGACAACTGGTCTGAAAGTTGTTTGGTGAATGAAGGAACAAGTGTGTGTCCGAGACACATTCCCAGCCAGGAAAAGTTGGCATTTAACATAAAGCAGGACAAGTAATTAAACATTTTCAAAATGGGACAAAAATGACCGGCAGAGGCCTTTAGAAAATGAGGCCGAACGCAAGGTAGATGCCAGAAAGGGAGAGAGAGAGGAATGTATAAGCAACGGTGGAAAAGTCTGGGTGGCGGCAAGGGGGATGAAGCAGCGATTTCACATCCACGGCTTGGGGATCATTTTGAAAAGGGTGGAGATGTTTGTTTGAAAACTATTTTTAATGTAGCATAGAGATGGGATGAGATCGCCACAATCCCCCAAAAGACTGGCAGGGCGGCTGTTGCGTTCTCTCCTGAAAGGTTAGCATAGGAAAGGCACAAAGAGATGAAACCAAGAGGAGGGGATATTTGTAGCCGGCTCCATAGGCTCGTGCAACCATATACAGGCATGTCCAGTGACAACATTGCAACCCTGACACCAAGTCGGCAATAAGCAGCATCCTATATATCATCTCTCGGAGAGCATTCCGTCTAGCTATTCCTAAGCACAACATTCCACTACTAGGTCATTCTGTCCAGTTTGCAATATGGGGGGGTGTGGGGAGGCAGGAAGGCTGACTTCCATGATGCTACTCAGCAGATCAGCATCAGAACTTATTTGGGATTAAGTTCACATCCAGAAGCCAGGTTTGGGTCAACTGACTAGTCTAACTGGTAGATCAACTGAACAAATGTTATTTGCTATTGTCGACTATTCCATGAAGTCAGCAGCCTTAGTCAAGTGGTTAGTCTATTTTTATTGCACCGTGGAGTCAGTGACTGCACGATGGCTATCAACGGCAGGGCAGAGGGTCCCTTGCTGGAGTGAGAACTTCATATATCATACTAGTTTAGGAGCCCCATAATGCTCTCCAGGGAATATCTGTCTTCAAGTCACATGCCCTAGCATCTCCTTCTGATCAGAGGATCAAGCCAACATTATGTTTGGTTTAGGGGTGGCTCCCAATTGGGATTTCTCTCTCTCTCCATCTTATTGTTTTCTTGCAAACATCAGTCTCTCTCCTCAAGCTTCTCCATATCACTGTGTATTACTAACATCACCAGGTGGCAAAACACTTTGGCAGGGTGGGGAGAATCAAAGCGCAGGGCATAATCCAGATGGCATCCCCACCAGCAACAAGATACATTAGCAACCAGAGCAGAGAGGACACACGTGAGACAAGGACAGAGACCGAAGTGTTTCCAGACTCGCCAACCCTCTCTGGCATTGCCTGCAGGCATGTAAGTGAAGGCACTTGCCACAGAGAGATGCTTCTCAGCTGGGGCACCATACTGAGAAGCTTTTCAGAAAGGCGACTCTATTAGAGTGGAACCCAGTGGAGAGACTCTGAAGGATTTACTAAATAACAGGCTCATATTTCTTATGGAGCAGGAAAATGAATGGCAATCAGCATCTGCCTCAGTGTGAAAAGGGCCTCCAAAGCTGTTATTCCCAAACGAAAACATGGCACCCCAGATGTTCCAACTGGCCGAGGAAAGGTTATGGCACACAATGAGATTGTGCCAGTGGCTTCAATTTCTGACAACCCATTGCTTATTTAAAATACTGTCTCAGCTAGTGTACAAATGTTGTTTGCCTCACATTTGTAAAATACTGTCTCAGCTAGTGTACAAATGTTGTTTGCCTCACATTTGTAGATAAAGTCTGTCATTGCTGAAGTCATGACCATGGTTTGGAGGCTCAGAAACAATCCATGGGCTTCAGTCCTGCTCACATAGAGTGGCCACCTTCTGAAGGTTCCATGCCAGAGGTGGACAGAACAGATATAAATGTTACCTTTGTACAGTAAGTCCACACACAATCTTCTCTATCCTCCACCCAGGCAAGCAAATCAGAATCCAAGGATTTCAGCCTGGCAAATGCACTCAAGGAGGGTATGGAGCAGCCTGGGAAGGGTCTCAAAGGCAAGACAGTAAGGCTCGGAGGGATGCATTTGGTCCCCAGGCTTGAGGTCGCCGCTCCTGATCTACATGATTATGCTGCACACATGAAGAGGGCTCTCCCCTTTCCAAAATGAGGATGGTGGGAGCCCGAAGGCGCTTTTGTTGATACAGGAAAGAAACTGAAACCATATCGCTAGGAATAAATCTAGCCTTGCAATACCTCAAACCAGTTTGCTATGATGAGACTGTGCTGAAAATCTGTCTTCGGAACAATATGCACCTGATGTATCTCCTGAATGCTGCAACTGGTAGAGCCACTCATCCTCCTAAGCAAGGTGAATTATATGGTGCTATAGGAAAGCCTGAGAGCTGTGGTTCCTCCAATCCTCTGGGCCAGCAGCCTTTACTTGACTTTCCTAAATGTTTGGGGTTAGCTGGAAATTCTTGCTTTCATTCTGAATACTATATCCCATGGATACGGCAAAGATGGTAGCACCTTAATATTACATCTTAATATATTACCTCTTAATTTTATCTCATGTACGCTAACACTGTGAATCTTGCTAAATAACTATCAGGCAGGAAAAAGAATTAGCACCCTCCAAGTATTCCTAGACTGCTCTCATATCTCCCTGTCTCATCACTTAAGCAAGCTACAAATATTTAGCTCTTTTAAGCTTTCATCATGGATAAAGCCCTCCCTGGGTCCGGTTGTCTGGGTAAAGCAACAATCAACTAAAGAAATTTCCGACAGATACTTGACTCCCTGTCTAAGATGAAAAAAATCTCAACCGTCAGGTTCTCAGAAGCTCATTTTTTTGTTATTAAGTTCTGATTGAAGCTCGAAAATTCACAACATGGCAGCTTTTATAGATGCACTTTGTACAAAAAAGATTTTAAAGGATTGTGGATTTTGGATTGCCAAGTCAATGCAAATTTGCCATGCTAATTTATATTAATGAAGATTAATGTTAACCTTTACTAATACTCATCAATTTTAACATTTAATTTTTACCTTAAAATGGTCTTTAAATAAAATTTCTTAGTTGATATTATTTGAATGGCGAGTTTTAACAATTTGATCCAATTTGAAATTTGATCTATTTTACCAGATATCTGTGACTTGTTTAATATAACTATTTTGCTTTTTTATGTTGTTATGGCCTATGGTCACATAATAAAATTCCATTCCTCCCCCTCAACCTAGCAAAAAAGTAAGAGCGTCAGTTTACACATTTGTTAAGTGCAAATCATGCCTCTGATTTCCTGAAATAAGTTATCATTCGAAGTGGAACATATGTATCTCACTGGCAGCAAGGTCACAGGTCTTAGTATGCGTGAGATTTATGAGACCTACTTCAAATGTTACGTTAATTGCAAGGAATCAGAAGCATGAGGTACACTGGCCTCTTTGAGCTGCACAAATAAAAGACTGTACAGTGGTACCTCGGGTTAAGTACTTAATTCGTTCCGGAGGTCCGTTCTTAACCTGAAACTGTACTTAACCTGAAGCATCACTTTAGCTAATGGGGCCTCCTGCTGCTGCTGGCGCACTGCCAGAGCAAGATTTCTGTTCTTATCCTGAAGCAAAGTTCTTAACCTGAAGCACTATTTCTGGGTAAGCGGAGTCTGTAACCTGAAGCGTATGTAACCTGAAGCGTATGTAACCCGAGGTACCACTGTAATATGTGTTTACTCAGAAAGAAGATCTACTGCGTTCAGTGGTGCTTTCTCCCAGGTAAACCCATGTAGGATTACAACCTTGGAATTATCACTTTAAAATTTTCACTCGTCTCTAGAAGCTGCTATGCTCTCCTCCCACATTTCTGGTCACATAATTTTGACAAATGTAGGAACACTTGACAAGAACCTGAACGCGTGTCAGTTTATAGCATATATAGTATATATGAAACATCATATCCATGTTTGCAAGTTTAGACATCAACCTAATCTACAAATTGGTTAAGAATCGGTGCACAAAGGACAGCTTCAGATGTCATGACGTTTCCTTGTGCGCATGAACATACGTTGTGTGTAGAACATGAGCGGCCAACGCAGAGGTGTCTATTTCCCTCTGTGCACATGCACAGGAGAGCCATTGGTGGCATCTTCCCCACACATCAATCACACATTATGATCTGCATTTGGTTCTCTTGCTTTTCCAGAGAGTGAGTTTCACGCTGGCAACTCCTAAGGTTCAGTATGACCTTCTCATTTTGCCATAAAGTCAGAAACATCCAAACTAGTTGAGACCGTAAATTGGGGGGGCAGGGGGGCGGGACCTGTTTGTACTTTGCAACAGGAAGCATCCTTGCCTATCTAATTCATAATACAATTCAGGAAAGCAACCTTAAGACAGTTTTCAATTGCTAACAGTCCCCACACCCCCAAAACTAACATGAAATATAACACAGACATCTATTTTTTAAATGTTTGTAAGTCGCTTTCAGTTCATCTTTCTGGGAAAAAGCCATAAATATAATAATATACTGGGGTGCAGGTGGCGCTGTGGGTTAAACCACAGAGCCTAGGGCTTGCTGATCAGAAGGTCGGCGGTTCGAATCCCCACGACGGGGTGAGCTCCCGTTGCTCGGTCCCTGCTCCTGCCAACCTAGCAGTTCGAAAGCACCTCAAAGTGCAAGTAGATAAATAGGTACCGCTCCAGTGGGAAGGTAAACGGCGTTTCCGTGCACTGCTCTGGTTCGCCAGAAGCAGCTTAGTCATGCTGGCCACATGACCCGGAAGCTGTACGCCGGCTCCCTCGGCCAATAAAGCGAGATGAGCGCCACGACTGGACCTAATGGTCAGGGGTCCCTTTACCTTTATAACAATAGAACCTGTGGCCTTCCAGATGTTTTTTTGGATTGCAAGTCCCATCAGCCCCAGCTATTACGACCAATGTCCAGGGATGATGGGGTTGTAGTCCAGCAACATCTGACAGTGGCCACAGGTTCCTTATCACAGGTTTGCACAATGTGTCTTATGATGGGAGGGGTGTTTCCAGCTGCCCCCACAGCTGCAGGAGAGCGACCATGAGCAACATCATGGCACGGGTGTTTTTAGGACTAAGGTGAAATGCGAGCATTCTAGCGTTCTTTTCCCCCCTCCACAGGAGTAACTTATTCCAAACAATTTGGCAACTGGCAGCCTCTCCCTTGGGAAACTGTCTGCTTAAATAGGAAAACAAATGAAATTATTCACGTTCTCACACCATCTCTAATCTTGGGAGTTTACAGCGGCTCAAGGGATTTTATTTTATTTTTTTTTACAAAAACTGCTGAAGCCTCCTGTTAAAATGCTGCCAATATTTACTTCCCATAATGCATGGCGGGAGCTTGCATAATTTGCTTCCCTTCTCAACTGAAAAGGGACAGCTGTTTTGCAGTGTGCGACAGCTCTGCTCTAAATGGGTCCCATAACCCACCGAAGAACAAGTGGGGATTTCAGAGGTGCCAAATGCAACTGGCCGAGTTGGAATTCAGCCAGATCGCATGAGCTAGCGAATTCCCCCTTCTCCTGCAAAATGCCTTCTGATAACCACAAGAACTCGAAGAGGGGGAGCATGTCTAGAAGGCGGTGCTGACAGCAAAGAAGTGTTCCAGGAATACCATGCCTAAGGGCCACTCAAGACAATCAACAAATGAAACAACCACATTTTGCTCACAGCTCAATTACTTCTTCATAAGCTTTAGCTTGGTCAGAGGTAATGGAACTCCTGTCCACTCCCTTTTTATACAACACTGTCAGCCAGAAAGAGGGTGTGTGTGTGAGAGAGAAACAGAGACAAAGAGAGTGGGGAACTTTCTTTCAGCCAGAAGTTCACATTCCCTTCTGAGAGCCACATGTTACAGAGCAGAAGCAAAAATGGATAGAGAGTAATTAATGCCATTTTTAGCTTTGTGCAATAGGCTAGTTTCTACACCAAAAGCAAGTAATGCGGGCCAGCAGCCCAAGTTTTTTTTAAAAAAAAAATATCCAGGAAGGTGAAAAAATAGAGGCTGTTGCTCACATCACCATCTTGGCTTTCAGTCTCCCACCAACTTACTTTCTAGGCAAACTCTCACACTGCTCTCTATTCTCCAGCGACATGACATCCTACTCAGCTGTTCCTTTCCCCCTACAAGTGGCAGCCATTAACTGGAGTGAGAGCAAGGAATAACACTGCACACGTTTCCCTTATTGGATGGAACCAGGGAGGTGTGGGTTGGCAGTAGTCACGTGTCCCCTGTAATGGCTAGTTAGGCCCAGAGGTGGTGAAGTGGATGCGAGAGAAGAATCAATCCCTAGAAGGAGTCGCAGGCAGACAAGAAGGTCTTCACCTTGCCTCTGATCTTTCTCCCCAGCCCTGAGAACATTACTCATCTGTGCCATCTTTTCACCTCCCCTCTGCTCCAAAAGGCTTTAAAGAACTGGCAAGCGCTGCAGCTGCAATTCTTGAGAGTCAATGCTGAGTTCCAGTGCTTAAGATTTATTTGGTCATGGCAATTAAGTTAATGGCTGTTCGCAGCCTAGTGCTGCTCCTGTGGGAGCTGTCTCCCGACACAGGGCCCTTCACATCGCCTGTCTGTCTGCATGTAACTAAAGGCCAGTCACGGATACCATAGCTGCCCTCTATGCTGCATACTGGGAAAGCCACTTTCCCCCTCCCACTTCATGAGCAAACCACCTGCTCCTGACCTTGATTAATGGCAATTAAGCGTTAAGAGTTTCCAGGCAGCCTCTGACGGAATAATGGGCTTTGAATATCTCCAGGGCCTTGTGCCACAGGAACACAAAATGCCTTAACAAGCAGCTATTAAGTAAGTAAGTCTCTTGGTAGCCCTAAAAACAATGTTCAGCTGGAGGCAATTCTATAGAAAAATTCCAGGGAGTTGACCACAGCTCTACAATGGGCATGAGATTTTTTTGGGACGTGGTGGCACTGTGGTGTAAACCACTGAGCCTTGGGCTTGCCGGTCGGAAGGTCGGCGGTTTGAATCCCCGCGACAGGGTGAGCTCCCGTTGTTTGTTTTTTTTTTTTTTTTTTTTTTTTTTTTATAATAATATTTATTAAAGTTTCCAAAATACAGAAAGAAAGAAAAGAAAAATAAAGATACATTCGAAGCCTTGTTTTCAAACATCCACTTTCTGGGACTCCCCCCTTCCCCCACCCCTACCGTATTCCCCTTTCATATTGTTGTTTCCACAAGTTCCATCTCTAATTTAAAACTTAATTTGTGTACCCCATTATTCAAATTTAAATTTGTACAAAACTTATGCCAACCCTTTGATAGCAAGACAAAAGATCTCTCCCCATGGCCCACCCCTTTTCTTTCCACAATGTCCCCCCTTTTTTTCCATTAACATAAAAGCACACAGAATAAGAATATAAAACATAAAAATATAGTAGAGAAAAAAAAAAGACCAATTCAGAAAGTAGTTGCAAGCCTTTGGATTCTAATTCTCCCCCCCCCTTCCCCGGTTTAATTTCCCCTATCCACCAATCTATGTTTTCTGCCTGGAAATCCTAAATCCATCTATCCCATTTTTCCCCCAACTCCTTGCAGGATTATTTCCCATTTTTAGGATTATTTTTTAAAAATTAATTCCTTAATCTTCAAAACTGTCAAATTATAAAGCTCCCCCCATTGTTCTTTCAAGATTGTAGTCCAGCTTTCTCTTGTTCCACTGCTAAAACTTCCTTATTCAAATGTTTAGTAACTCTACATGGGTTGTTGTTATTCAGAAACAAAAACTTGCGTTCAGTCCCTTCCTTTCTTCATAGAGAATTCTATTGTCTTCTTTTAGTCAAAACACCCTGTAGACGAAATTCAGTTTCGGTTTTGCAACTTTCCCAGGAGATAACCAGTTCTGTAAAATTCCAAAGTGTTGTTTTTTTCCCGGCTTGCGCCCATCTTTGTAGTATCCCGAAGCTCCTCTAGGGGGTTGTTGTAACTTTGTTTCCAAAAGTCCGATTGTTATCCGTGTTTTCGCCATTTTGTATTCAAGTCTTAACAAATTATATCAAATTGTAACAAATTTAACCAGCAAGGTCCTCGTAATAAAATCCTCTTTAAAATTCCGACTTTGACAGCTACTTTGACAGCTGTCAAAATCACCGGCTCTTTTCACCAGGCTCACTCGTCAATCGCCCCGGTTCCCAGGGGGGGGGTGCATTTTCCTTCTCCTTCAATTCTTCCTCCAGCACAGTTCTTGTAATTTCCCATCATGGAATTCTTAATTTTAGCAAAAATGCCGTTCTTTTTGGGCCTTGGCTTCCCGTTCCTTGTTTTAAAATGTCTACAATAGGGGGGGGGACTGACTTCCTTTTTAGATCCCCCCCCGCTCGTCTCCAATCCAAAAATTTTTCCTCTTTTGATCCCGATTTCCAATTTACTCACGGGTTGTTGTTAAAAGTCCGAATTCTTAATGGAAGAAGTCAGCGCTCTCCGCCGGATGGCATGCGGCTTCGCTCGGCAGGGATGGCAGAGGACTCAAAGCACCACGCTTCTCCCCGGCACCCGATCCGTAGCCTTTAAAAAGGCTCCTTCACGAGTCGGGAGGGCGCTAACGGTGCGAGCCGAGTCTCCAAGTCCACGGCCCCCGTGGCCGTGGTTTTTAAGGGTCCCCGCATCGCCGGTGCGGTAGAACCCAGCCCCTGCCGAGCAGGCTCCCTCCGGAGCTCGGAGGGAGTCCGCCATTCGGCGATGGCGCCAACCCGGAAGTCGAGCTCCCGTTGTTTGGTCCCAGCTCCTGCCAACCTAGCAGTTCGAAAGCATGTCAAAGTGCAAGTAGATAAATAGGTACCACTCCGGTGGGAAGGTAAACAGTGTTTCCGTGTGCTGCTCTGGTTCGCTAGAAGAGGCTTAGTCATGTTGGCCACATGACCCGGAAAAACTGTCTGCGGACAAACGTCAGCTCCCTTGACCAGTAAAGCGAGATGAGCGCCACAACCCCAGAGTTGTTCGCGACTGGACTTAACTGTCAGGGGTCCGATACCTTTACCTACAATGGGACTTTCACTTGGCTGTAAAGATGGTTGGTCTCAAACTTTAGAGCAAATAGACTTTCATCTTTGCTCAGGACATTGCTCAGGAGTGGGGAACCTTTGGCCCTCTAGATGTTGCTGAACTATAGCTCCCATCAGTCCCAGCAAGCATGGCCAAAGAGCAGGGAAGATGGGAGTTGTAGTTCAGTAACTTCTTCCCACACCTGACTTAGATGTTGATCTGATGCACCCATTCCAGAAGGTATCTTGGTCCCATGTTGTTTTTAGCACCCAGTTGGGCTGGTGATGCACCCAACAAGATTACCTATGGGCCACAGATGGGCCCCAGCACACTACTTGAAAAGTATTCTTTTAATGACTAAACAGGAGAGGGAAAAGATCCTTCAATAACTTGCATGATGCAAAAAAGTGAATTCAGAAGCTCCTACACATAATCTCTGTTCAATCCTGAAGACGACATTGAAGGGAAATGTTAAAATCAAGGCACAGTGCTTCCCTAACAGTAAGTGGAGGAAATAACCTAGAGCAGAATCCCAGCTGTTGGAGTACTGCACAATCCCCACTTCTTCACAAAAATTGGGGAGGGGGCTATTCCTAGCAATTGCTAGATCCTATATTTCTAGTCCCACAATCATCATGTTTTCAATGGCATTTTAACAATGCATACAAATGCAAAGCCAGTCACTGACAGCAGGCTGTATTCTTGAAAAAAGACCAGTCAGCCATTGTTCTCCTTCACCAGCCTTACTGCGCATTGCCAGTAACTCCACTTAAATCCAGCCGTTACCTTGGTGTAAGCCTATTACTGGAAGATGGCAGGAAGAAAAGAGCACCCTTCCTGGTGCTGTAATGAATAAGGTAAGCTTCCTGTCTATCCCAGCCTTCACCAACCCAAAAATATTTTGTACTACAGCTCCTGTCATCGTAGATGCTGTGCTGTTTGGGGTTGATGGGAGCTGGAGTCCGAAGTGTCTGGAGTCAAAAACATCTCTACCAGGCTGGTGAAGGCTGATCTAGCCTGAGTGGTTTCTTGCCAACAGATCACACCATACTGCTGGCAGAGATACGCTGGATAGTCAAAATAGGCAAAGCCTCACTTGTGGCAGATGCACACTATGCCCGCTTGAGTCGCAGTTAGAGAGCCCTCTTTGGCTCTCAAAACCTTTGAAAGGTTTTACAGGGCGGGTGGTAATTGAAAGATCTTCACACCTGTTCATGAGACATGTTCAAAGATTTGGGCTAAGCCCTTGAGCATCAAAGCACATTTCTCTCAAGCACTGCATGTTACAGATCCTCTAGCTGGCTCCAATAATGCCACAGATGCTTCTATTCCTATGCAGATCCACCCTCTGCATACTAACCCTCACAGTAATCCAATCGCACCAGACAATGCCCCGCTGGTCCCCATACCAACAGAATGCCAGTCATTGCAGGCCTTGGAGTCTGGCTAGGCTCTTTCCAGAGCTAATCCACACTTATCAGCAGCAAATGAGAAATGGCAAGCTGAGGACGAAAAGCTGGAGAGAGGGTGTAAAAATAAGATTGGCATGGGAGACTCGCTGGGAAAGAGAGTTTAGTCAGCTTCAGCACGTCCTGTGTTACCAAACATTTGAGACGGCGTCAAGGGAAGAAAAGCCAAATGTCACTGTTCTGGGATGTAAACATGAAAATCAGCTAATTGACAACTTGATGCCCTTTAATGCAGGGACGAAGCGTCTATGGCTTTCCATCATCTCTGATCACTGACCACTCTGGCTGGGACTGATGGGAGGAGGAGACCAACAAAATCCGAAGAGCTACAAGTTCCTGATTAAATGATATCACATGCAGCCTCAGCTGCTACCTCAACCTGTAAAACTAAGGTGGCTAACCTATGGCCCTCTAGGTGTTATTGGACTCCAACTCCCATCATCCACAGTCATCCTGGGTCAGGCAAACAGCACCTGGGAAACCACAGATTGGCCACTCCTGCTTTATAGTATTAGTGCCAGTCCTACTAGCAATCTGTGTGCATGTTTACTAAATGAGAATCACATGAGGTGAATAAAGCAGGCAATTCTGAGCTCATCCACCATGGCTGTCTACCTGCTCCTGACGCTGCAGACACTATGAATTTATATAAGCGAAAGACTGGTACAGCGATGGAGTCGCAGGCAGGTGGGGACTGTGGACACTGAATATGGATTGGGTGCTTCTCCATCCCCAATCACACCTATCACCTAATGCAACATTTTAAAGATAAAACTAGGTCCAATATTGTACACGTAATTACAAAACATTATTTATTTTGCACAGTTATATATATCTCTTCAACCCAGACTGTTACAGCAACCATTAATTATGAAGAGCACATTGATGGCTTGTTGTTCCCACTAAGTTTACTGCAATGTGCAAACTGCTTAATTTTAGGGAAGGAGCGAAGTGGGACCCAACTGCACATACACAGTAGACCATTAACCATGGTTTACTGTGATATGCAAACACTGCCCTTGGATCTTGGCTGTCTGCAGAAAATACCTGATATATTAGGATTTTGAATGAAATTTTTATTAATGCTACTGCATTAGTATCCGGAAAGAGAGCAAACCTATTGAAGCCTATCCTACACAACAACACTTTCATCAAGTTTAATTTCCCTCCCTGAGCTCAGACACTGCCATTCCAACTTAACAGATCCACCTTGGTCTTGACCTTTCAACATTTCATGTATATGCCACAGATTCTTACCCCGCAACTGAAGTTGCAATATTCAGATCTCTTTCTCTCTTGTTTGGAATCAATGGAACGAACTGAACAAATAAGATCAATATATTTTGCAAGTGAGAACTACTGCCACCTGCTGGAAATTTAAAATGCACACTTCTAGATACTTTTTTCAAGGAAACCTGAGTAGGTAGAGAGCAAGTTTACCACAGAGAACGCTTTAAAACAGAAATTTCCACACACAGATTTTGTAATCTTCCTCTAGTCGAGAAAAGACTACAGATCCCCTGAACACAAGACAAAATACAAAGGGTGAGTCAGCTGGCAAATCTTTCCTGCGTTTCTGGCTAGACATAACAGGCAGATTAAAAGAAAAAGAGATGGAGTATTTATGTTTTCAGTTCCATGAGTTGACAACTCCAAGGAGCAAAACATTTTTAAAAGAGGAATGGAGAATGTACAGGGCTTGTTCCATAGGCTCCTGCTCAGAACTTGCTGTTCACACTTAGAGGGCCACAGAGAATTCTTTAGCCCTATAAGAATACCATTGTGATAATCCCAGTGGGCTCAAAGCCTAGAAATTACGGGTTGTGCTGCTGCCACCAGAGTTATTATTTTCATGTTCCATGCAAGACAGAGTGCAGTAAGTGACTGTTTATATTTTAAAAATCTCATAGAACTGTTTTTCTTTTATTATAGGATCTCTAGGGTCATCTATTCTATACAGCAATGTACAGTATAACAGATCTGTCAGGTTCTCCGAACTTCACCCTACATTATGCAATACACACTAGAAGAAATTTCCAATGGGATGAAACACAAGAAGCAACCAACATATGACATGCTTCAGTGTAACTCGAAATGACTGGAGCACCCATGGGCAACCCATGATTTAATCCTAACATCAATAAATACAATAGGAAGCAGGGCTGGTCTTGTTATAGTAGGCAAAGTGAGATGACGGGTGTTCTCTCCTGTTTCCACTGCTTGAAAATCTGCCATTCATCAACTGTAAATAAAATAGTGGGTAATGGAGAGAGAGGCGGGGCAACTGTTGACAGCGGAAGGGGGAAATGCGGAAATATTTATTTATCTTATTGAAATTAAGTTCCTTTGCAGTTTGTGATCAGTTTCATCGTCTCTAGGCATGAAGACCGTATTAGATATGAAGCTTCCTAGGAAATCCCATTGATAATCGTGCACAGATTTGCCCGTTTAGGCGGCGCTTGCTTTCGGGTCAGCACGTGGGGGCACTGCACCGCGGCGTTTCCCTGGTGGCCTTTGGAGGGGAGGGTCTCCTCGCCACGCAACCGTGGGAGAAGCCCTGCCCAGTCGTCCCCCCCCCCCCCCGCCAGATCTGCGCTGCTATCTTCCTACCCTGCGCCGTGCACGATTATGCACCGCCTCTGTCCCGCCTCGCGGAGCTTGTGCACAAGAGCAGCCGCCCCGCGCAAGGACTCCGCTCTCAGGGTCTCCAGCTGGCTTTTATGCGTCAGTGCGCTGCCTCCTAGCTTCAGGATACAGTCCACCGCAGCCATTGCGCCGGCACAACCTCATGCCCACCAGCAGGGCACACTTCCCACCCCTGGAGCCCGCCTTCCTCGGCTACGCCACTTCCTATCTATTTCATTAACACTTTGCTCCTCGAGCAAGCTGAGCTCCCTGGCCAGCTGCAGAACTCGCGGAGCCAAGTGCCGCTGCTCACTCAGGAGGAAGACCTACCAGTCCATGGAAGGGTGCGTAAGTTTGCGCCCCCTGGTGTGGTGCGTTGCCTTCAATGCGCCGCTTTGACATGTGCCGCTCCCATCATCCCGGACCACTGGCTATGCTGGCCGGTGCTGATGGGAGCGTTGGAATCCAACAACATCTGGAGGACCACAGGTTCCCTGTCGCGTTCGACTAGACTAGAACCATAGAATTGTAGAGTTGGAAGGGAGCACGAGTGTCATCTAGTCGATCCCCATGTAATGCAGAAATCTTTTGCCCAGCGTGAGGCTCGAACCTACAACGCTGAAATTAAAGAGTCTCGTGCGCTCTTACCGAACTGGGCTAACCACAGGTCTAAGAGGCTGCTTCAAAAGGAGGAGGAACAGGGCTTGATAAAAGAAGAGCAAAGTTTCGATTCCCGTGGGGCGAAAGAAACCCAGCACTTTTTAAAATTACCATCGTATTAGACTTTTCTGCAGTGGGTTGTAAATAGCCCGTTTTTCTACTCTCCCTATATCCTCGGCTAGACGGCGATTCCTTCATATCGTTAAAAGCAGAGGGGGTGGTGATTCCCGTTGCACAAGTGCAGTGAGCTCTGTACATGTTCAAAGGCACTCTTAGGGTGCGGGAAATTATGGAACTGAATTATGGAACTGTGTTAGCGTAGGCTACTTAATCTCTTTGTGCTGTGACTCTCTTTCCTTCTTCTGACCTCCTGTTTTCCCCTTCAGTCGAAACCTAGACTATAAATTCCCAGGGCCTGGGGCTTTTTTGGGGTGGGTGGGTGCTAAAACTACTCTGTCAATTGCCGTGCATATTGATGCTGTGTCGTTGTTAACAGCAACTGGGGCGGAGTAGACTGACATGGTTTCCCAAAACTGCAGGGTCAATCTGCAATCTGCAAAGTTGAAACAGGAGCCAGCCTGACCACCTTTTCCTGCCTTTCGAATTCGTAGGCAAATGCGCACAAACGTGCAGTCGCCTTGCGTGTATGTTAGCTGTCGAATCTTTTAATCCACAAGAGCGCCTCTTTTTTGTCTTTTTCTTTTTCTTGTGAATCCAAGGGTAAGAAATTATGCACGATCCCTCAACGCGTCCTCGGGGACAAGGCTTTTGGTTGGTTGCGAACAGTGTCTGTTTTGATGATGTCAGCAGGGGAAAAAATACCAGTGGAGATTAGCGTGGATTCTTCTGCTTCTAGGAGCTGCTGCAGCTTTGGTGGGTATTATATTGCATAGCGAATAATTCATCGCACCAGTTATGGGGGGCAAGTGGGATGGGGGGAGAGCTTCGTGGCTTCGTTTGCATCCTCCAGTCGCTAAATTTGGGGGCCGCCAAATTTCTGCAAACTGGTCGGTTTTCTCTATGCTGAGAGCGAATGTGCGGACATGCTCAATGAAAGGGGTTTTAATTGCCGGAGAGAATATTATCTGCACGCAGGATGCTGCCGATTGATCGCTTTTCATTGCTTCGGGAGGGCATATGGAAATGTATCCCTGCTTAGTCATACGTTTCCTTTTGTTTGACCTCCGCACCAGAGGTATACGATGTGTGAAGGTGGAGGTTCTATTCAGCTGTCATCTGCAATAGCCCTTGACGGCACAATCCTCTGTGAAGCTTTTTTCCCCTTTTTTAAAGCCACCTGAGTCAGTGGTAGCGATCATCACATACTGTACTGATGAATTTCCCATGGGAATTACAAGCAGGGTCCAATTCAGGAGCATGAGACTCTTAATCTGAGGGTCATGGGTTCGAACCCCATTTTGGCAAACGATTCCCTGCATTGCAGAGGTTGGACTAGATTATCCTCATGGTCCCTTCCGACGCTACAGTTCTGTGATTCTATGTTTCAATGTGATATGAGTGAATCTTGGCCTTACACAGACCTTTCCCTAAACCAGTTTAAATAGTGGAAATCTGGTTTGTAACAAACCCATTTGCCATGGAATATACTAAACCAGCAACCTGTCATTTACATTTGCCCTGCAAACTGGGTTCCTAGAAGCCTAGGACTCATCTCAACCATGGTTTGGCATTACAGGTAAAGAACTGCCCCAGATGACTCATTTGTATACTATTATGAGTGGCATAAGAATTCCTCACTTTTTACATTCATAGTTTCATATACAGTAAGCCTGCAGGTTATGCAAAAAATATTTTACAAAATCGTGCACATTCAGCTTTACATGCATGTCAAAACAAAACCAAAATATAATTTAAAAGGGGTGCAAATGTTCTGGGGAAAATGACATTGGCAATCCCACCCGCCAATATGTTTTGACTATATGCAATTTTGGTTTTACGCCTGATCTCCAGAACGTAACCCCCACATAAGTTGTGGGCTTGCTGTACTTTTAAAAAAAAATTACTTAAGATTGTTTTTTGCTAAACAAATGAGCTCCATATACTTTAATCCACGCTTTGCCAACCTTGTGGCCTCCAAATGCTTCGAACTACAACTCCCATTGTACGATAAATACAAGGAAAACAATATAAATCAGCAAAACAATATGAATGAGCAAAGTCACAAAATGGATGTGTGCTTGTGAATTGCATTCGTGCTTTCACTGTAGATGCTCCCAGGCTGTCCACCTGTCATTTTGATGTCAAGTTAACTGTCATTTCCCTCCCCTGCCTGTAGCTGCCCCAGTCTCTCACCTGGGAGCAACCCCAAGTTGACTTTCCTATTGCTGCGTTTTATGCTACTTTGTGTTTATAGGCCTGGTCCCCACATATGTACCTAGTCTGAGGTGGTTGGAGCCAAAATATAAGGAGGAGGCATCTCTATGGTCCATGGTACACTTAAGCAGAAAAGCAGGGACAAAGGAAGAGGCCTTGTACTGAATCAAACCACTGGTCCATCTTGCCCAGTACTGTCTACACTGACAGGCAGTGTCTCTCTAGGGTTCGAGGAAGGGACTCTCTCATCTCTGACATTCTACCTTCTGGCACTCTGTGTCAGTGAGACGCAGCCTCTTCTAAGAGTTACATGTGGAACTTCAGAAAGAGTTTGCTGACTGAACTTCTTTTTTGTTTCAGGTTCCTGCAATGCTTATGTGGCATTTCTGAGGAAATCATGAAATTCGTGTTACTTGCAGCTGTTGTCTGGTGTATTGTAATACCACCATCAGAGACCAGCAAGGTAAAGGGGGTGGAAGTGGTGAAAGCACTCAATGCAAGTGAGAAATGAAAGAGACATTGCATAGGGAATTAATTGCACAGCATTCCAGGCTAAGTTGAGAGTCCCATTGGCTTTGGTAGTAGAGACTTTGCATGTGCATCTCTTACACTGAGTTCATCCTCCCAAAAATGTTGTCTTACACATTTTGTATGTTCAAGGTTAGGTTAACTTGATTGCTGATAATATTATATGTGAGGCTGAGGTTCAGGACATTTTTAAATAAAGCTCAACAGTACTTTTGAACAAACATCCATATAACCATTCAGTAAGACTTGGATTTTTGTTGGCTGCTGTCTAGTTGTATTTTGGTTAACTAAGTTAACTAAGAACCGCTTTCTATCAGAATTTTTGACACATGGATTGCAAGCCATTTCCATCCGGCTATTAGGAATTTTTTACAAAAAGATAATTTGCATTAATTATTATTATTATTGGATTTGAATACTGCTTATATTCCATAATGGCTTCTAAGTGGTTTATAAGCGTGAAATCAGTTATAAAATTCATACATAATTAAAATGCACAATAAAACTATTCCATCAAAATATTAAAACACTCATATTTAAAATATACAATAAAAACAAACCCATTAAATGGTATGAGAATTAAACAGTGAACTATAAAAAGCAATTAAAACAATTGGATTAAGAAGTTCAAATTCAGGGGAATGAAACAGGCATGTCTTCAAGATCCGGCAGGATATCAATGCAGATGGATATTGCAGTTATCAGATGGGAGAGAAAGTGAAGTCAAGTGTTGACCCTGCTGAAAATCTCATTCTCTGGTGGGGTGGGATGTTTTGCCAAATACTCTTTATTCCATTCCTATCTTACTTTGCTTCTTTAGAGCTTTGAGGACATCCGCTGCAAGTGTGTCTGCCCCCCATATAGGAATATCAGTGGACAGATTTACAAGAAGAATGTGTCACAGAAGGACTGGTGAGTCAATCTTCAACTGAAGTTTTACATCCTCTAATGGCATAGCAAATGACCTTTGCAAAAACTGTACAACATAGTTCCTCAGGGGACTGTTCCAGAAGACTCTCTGGCTCAAAACCAGCTACTGCAAAGAGTCAGGATTTGTAAATAGGTGCTTCTTACTGAGAATTAGGGCTTCCCAAAGTGCTACAATTCCCCGTTCATATTTTGAAGTCATAAGGTAGGGAAGCAATGAAGAAATGTTATCTTACATCTGTTATCTTACATCTGCAACCATTTTCCAATCCCTTCCTGATGTTCATGGGAAGGTTTGTTGGAAGCAGTGAGCACAAGTTCAGAATGTCCTGTGCCACCTCAGAAAACACTACCTTGGTGAACAGGGATCCCCAATGGCCACCTGCAGCACTGTCCAAGTCTAGCTGAACTCCCATCGCCTTACCCCATAGGCACCCACTTTGATCTGCAGCACTAGTATCACATGACATTTGCTGTGCATTTGTGAGAAATCAGTCTTTTACTGTGGCAATCAGTCTATTCTCTGGAACTCCCTGCCTATTCATACTAGGACAGTGCCTTCATAGTATTCCGCCCCCCCCCCCCCAAATGCCTGCAAAAACTTTTGTTGTTGTTGTTTTGGCAAGCCTACCAGACATGTAATTGTATTATGTATATTTGTTTTTTAAAACTTTAAAACTATTTTCTAAGGAATATGTTACGTTACTTACGTTGCTTTAGAGCTGGTTGGCCTTTCATTCGGCGACATATATAACGCTTGCTAAATAAAATAAATAATAAATAATAAACTAACCCTGATAATCGGCTGGGGCTGATGGGAACGGAAGAGTCACAGGTGACAGCCATTCCTGCTGCGTTCCGTGACAGAGGAGAGCTTCGATTCCCACTGTTGATGCTCATCTCTTGCCATCATTGCAGCAACTGCCTGCATGTGGTGGAGCCGATGCCTGTGCCGGGGAACGATGTCGAGGCATATTGCCTGCTGTGTGAGTGCAAGTATGAAGAGCGAAGCACCACCACCATCAAGGTACAAGACAAGACGAGCCTTTGCACTGCCTCTCCTTCTCATTGTATAGAACAGAATTGTGGCCATTGGCAATTCTGGAGGCAGGGATGAGTAGGGTTGAGGGTCTACCCATGAAGGACATAGTGCTAATGGTTGTCCCAACCATTTCTGAATTTCTGAAGGTCTAGTCCACTGGTTCTCATGTGGCTTTTCCAAACATAAGAGGATCCCAGCTGGATGAGGCCAAGGGCCCCTTTTCCCCCCAGCACTTGGATCAGGCAGCAGCCCACCAGATGCCCATGGGAAGCCTATAAGCAGGACCTGAGTGCAACTCCCTACCTGTGATTCCCAGCAATTGGTATTTCGAGTTACACAGCCTCTGACAGTGGAAGTAGAACATAACCATCATGGCTGCATTGCTAGCCTTATCCTCCACAAATATATCTTATCCTCTTTTGAAGCCGTCCAAGTTGGTGGCCATCACTGGCTCTGGTGGCAGCAAATTCCATAGTTTAACTGAAAGGTGTGACTCAATACTTGGCCCCCCAATCTTCCAGCATCATTGGATGTCCCTGAGTTCTTGTATTATGAGAGAGAGAGAAAACTCTATCCACTTTCTCCACAACTTGAATGATTTATAGCTGGAGGTACATGCATGGGTTTATAGCAGGAGTAGTGTGTCCCACACAAGTCCATGGAGCAAGCTTGTGCCTCAGTGGCCACATCAAAAGTCCCTGGTTCTCTGAAAATTGTAGCTTAGATTAACCCTGTTGACATTAAGGGGATGGAGGCGAAATGAGCTGGGTTTTTTCCCACTAGTTGGGAGTTGGCTTTTGGATTGCTTGATTCCTGCTAACTTGAAGGTTAACTTGGAACTGTCACATCAGGCTTCCTAAATCATTCTGAAGAGACCTATGTTGCAATATAGGCTGTGTGACTTGCAGAACCTGATGGCTTAAGAATTGCTTCATCCCGTTTCCTTGCTGACCTTTGGCAGGTCATCATCATCATTTACCTCTCAGTGATTGGAGCCCTACTGCTCTACATGGTCTTTCTGATGGTGGTCGACCCCCTCATCCGCAAGCCGGATGCCTACACCCAGCCCCTGCACAACGAAGAGGAAAGCGAGGTGAGCATGATGCCTTCCTCTTGATAATGAGCAGACTGGGGCGAAAGTAGACTGCATGAGGCATGAGTCCTAACCTCAGCATCTGCTAACTTAATCAGCATTCTAAAGGGGCAACAGAATAGAGGGGAATATTCCATCACGTTTATGACTCATCCGCCAAAGGACAGACAATATCCTATCCAGTCCTTTGAAAACCCCAAAGATAAAAGTGCTTTGCTCCCTGTCACTCAGAGGCCTTCTCCACCTTACTGTGGCTTGCAATCCTTTCTCAGACATTGGCCAGACCTTTTTAACTTCCATGGTGTGCCAGATAACTGTTTCGCATGATGAATGCTGAAACTGCAGGCACACGGTCCGTACAATCCCAACTGTGCAAAACTGGAAAAGTTTCATTGAAATTTTATCTTTCTGGCCGCAGAGATCCTCCAGGTGGTTTTTCTCCATGAAGGCTTGCCAAAAGGTGTCAACACTTAAAAGGAATCCAATCAGACTTCCCCCAATTTTGGGCCTCCAGATGTTATTGGACTACAAAGCCCTATTGGCCCCAGCTAGCACAGTCAGGGATGATGGGAGCTGTAGTCCAACAACATCTGGGGACTGGAAGTTGGGGGAGCCTGCTTCAGGTTTCCTTTGATGTGTCATTGTTGAGCATTGTTGCCATGCTTCTGAGATGCATTGCCCCTTTGTAGATCCTATTCTTTCGGTGTTGCAGGACGCCCATTCACTGGCAGCAATACGCCCTTCAGCCACCACCCGGGCAAACACAGTGTTGGAGAGAGTGGAGGGAGCCCAGCAACGGTGGAAGCGTCAGGTGCAGGAGCAGCGGAAGACGGTGTTTGATCGACACAAGATGCTCAGCTAGATCTCATGGAAGGTTTGCAGTCTGGGAGAGAGCAGCAGCTGCTGGTTAGCTGGGCAGGTAATTTCTGTTAGCCAGTGCAAACCCCGAGACCTGTAGCTTAAAACTTGTTGCACTTGCCCTTTCTAGTTTGTTTTGCTTGGTTTCCCCCCTTAGAAAGCAAGCTCAGTTGAAAGAAGCCACTGGCTGTGCATCCCAATCTTATTCTAGCCCATAAGGTGGAAGCCCTTTGTCTTCCCCATCATCTGAAACAGGTGTGAACTTGTGACCCCCAAGATGCTGCTTGGCTATGTCTCCCATCATCCTTGAGCATTGGCCATGTTGGTTGGAGCTGATGGGAGTTGGAGTCCAGTGATATCTGGACAGCCACAGACAGGTTCCCCACCCTTGGTCTCAAACTATATTTCACTCACCGAGCAGTGAGCGTTGCCCCTTAATTTAAATGTGAGCCGTGGGAAGTCCAAAAAACAACAACCTTTAGCTTCTTTGTATCTTTCCAGAAGCTAAAAATAGCAGCAAATTGTGCTGTGTCTTGTAATCTGCCAGGCAAACGTTTAGTTTAACTGTGAAGAACGGGGCATTATTTTGTTGTTGAACTTTCACTATTGCAAAAGAGGAAGAAGCAGCTGACAGAGAAGTATTCTAATCTTTCAAAGAGAAGGCTCTGGCTCTGATCATTAAAGATATCATAAATGAAATGCATTTAGCTATTACATCATGAACTCTCAGAAGCACTTCCTTTGGAGACTTTAAGACTGCTTAACTTTGCACCAAACAAGTAATAAAAGTTTTGTTATGTCAACAGTAGCAAACTTTGTTTAAAGTAGGGTTTGTTCCAATAAACCATTGTTAAAGATAACCCAAGTTCCTGGTCTGGAAGTCAAAAGAAACTGGTTAATCTAAGCCAGGAAGGAGATGCTTGTAATCTCTTCATTTGATCCAGAGGTACAAGATACAGGTAACTTGCAACTTACATGCATTTAACTTGTGCACATTCAGCTTTATGCACTTTGCAAATTTTGAATTAAAAAAATGAAAAGGGGGCACACATCTGGGGGTGGTGGGGGAGAGAGACTTTGGCAATGCCACCTGCCATTGCAGCCAATGTGTTTTGACTATACACAATTTTGGCTTTATGTGCTCTTCCCAAAACTCCTGCGTAAGTTGAGAGTTGTCTGTATTGCTTGTTGGAGTAGGTCTAAGATTTTAAACTGGGTTCCATGGAAGCATGAGTGGGGAGAATAAATACATGCTCACACATTTCTAGTTGCAAACACAGTTTTCCATACGTTAATGAGCTTGATTTGATGTATACCCTCCAAGAATTCTGCATCTGCATACAAAATGGACCCTGCTTTTATTTATCTGTTTATTTATTTTATACTGTGATGAAAAAGACCCCTTGAGGTAGTTCAAAAATATAACAATCTTCATAATAAAACAATACCTTTAGATTTGCTTTCATGTGTGTCTTATGCAAGGAGAATTGTCATTCGGCTTGTGGGAGTCTGTTTCAGTACGTAGAAACTGGACTCTCGATCCCAGTGCGAAATGTTGCTTATAAAAATATTGGGTGTAGTCAGTCAAGCTTTACTCTGAGTACACCCACTGAAATTAATAGGTCTGCCTTAGTCATGTCCATTAATTTCATTGGGTCTACTCTAAGTAAGATTTAGTTGAATACTACCCTTTGGATTTCAATTTGGCTTTACAAGGTGCCAATTCAAATATAGGCAGTTGTTCATAGTGACGTTCCAGTCCTCAGTAATCAGTTTTGTTTTACTTGGTCCACAGTTGACAGCCTAGCTATGTGCAATATGGCTGCTGCATATGTAATATCACATATACCAGCCTTCCCCAAATTGGTGGTCTCCCATTGTTTTGGACTTCAGTTCACATGAGCTGGTAGTACAAGCATCTGGAGGCTGGAGGAGACTGAGATACGCTTCCGTTTTCATGGTACCCACAGCAGGTTGTCCTGTCAGCATGGTACCACGGGTGAAGGGGGCATAGTTTAAACCTAGTGCGTTCCTGTAATGTCATGTAGTAATAATGGTTTCTCCAATGAAAAAGTCAACAGCAAAAGGTGTTTAAGGATGACCTTTTTCCTGCTGCATGAAAGAGATGTTTATGTATTAAATGACCTGTTCTGTTCATTCCCCTTAAGGAATCTCTGGCAGATTGGGAAATCCTTGTTACTATGCAGCATCCTTTCATTAAACAAACTGGTGTGTAACCTGTGTCTTTTGTGATCCATGTACCCATTGCACTTCTGCTAAGCAATAGGATATAGTCTATCCTCTTGTATTTTCTCAATGATGGCCTCTGTATAGTACCTTTCTGCAGCTAAACTGCACTGATCTGACTCAAGTGCTCCCTCATGTGGATTCTGTTCAGATCTCTTGAAATATTGAAGGCCATTTTTCATTTTAGGCCAGCCCATTTTCTCAGACAAATATTTAACAAATCAAAGTGATATTTAGAGAGCACCCCTTTATTTTTTGTACCTGAAAATGCAACACTTTCCCAATAGAAAATGTGGCAGTGCAAGGCAAAGTTTTTTTAGCCACTGATTCTATGAGTCCTCTGAGTAATTAAACTGAGAAACAATGCATTCAAATAATATGAGAGCTTTGATCCTACGCATGGATACATCAAAGAAGATCCCTCAGACTTCCATTGCACTTACTCACAAATAAGATTTCAGAGCATTGTGGCTGCCAAATCTGATCCAGTTTAACAGACATTCTAAGACTGTACTCTCCAAGCCTTCAAGGTGGACGCAAGGCTTCAGGAAGGGGCCAATTCATTTTGAGCCACTCCTGAGACACCTTGCTTCTCCTTGGAAATAGCCCAAATCACTTCAGTTCTGGATCTGGACTTCATCCAAAGCAAAATCACACACCTAGTTTCAATCTTCAGATTCATTTAGCTTCTATTCGAACCATGGCTTTCAGCATAGCGGCACCAGTATTTTGGAACGCTGTTCCTATTAAAACCAGACAGGTACCTTCAATTCTGATGTTTCATCTGCTGAAAACATTTTTGTTTTGTCAAGCCTTTTTATAGCATTCATTGCTGTTAATTTGGGCTTGCGTTTTAGGTTTTTATTGCCTTTTTGCTGTGCAGTGCCACAATATTTTTCTTGTGAGTTGGTGGTTTGTAAATACCCAGATAAATAAACCTCCTCCCTCTGTTTCACAATAAGCCTTTATTGTCCTAATGGGTGGTAAAGATGTTAATCAGACATCTTGAGATGCAGAAGGGATAAAGGGGAATGGAAATTGCAAGAGAGTAGGGAGATCCTAACAGGCTCACCTCTCCTTCGGAAAAGTTTCCAGATGTTGCTCTTCAAGCGTGTCTTGGCATGTGCTCCTAAAGTTTCTCTTTGAGGCATAGCTGGATTCTGTCCTAATGTTTCACACAACCCTAGTAATTCAGTCCTTAAGCTCCTAAAAAAAGTTATGTAGAAAGACCTTTTTGCACACACCCGAAAATTACCACAGATGTTTATAAGACAAGCTTGGCATTGTTTTGTTTAAAATGATTTTTTAAAAGCTTGAGAAATAAAATTCCCATGTGGATGCCAGATATCTATTGCATTTCGATTAGATAATGGCTGCATCAATTTTAAGATGCTTTCATTGTGAGGTCCTAGGCACATACATAAACACACAGAGAGAAATGGAATGGTTCTCTGCAGTGGTAAACTTCAACCATCTGCCACCACACTGGAAGAGAGAGTGACAGTCTTGTGAGAAGGGCGCATACACTGTATCTAAATGGTATAGGGCAACAGGCAGTAGTGAATGTCATGGTGGCACTTACTTGGTCTCCTGACAGCTGAGTCACCACTGCTTTCCAAGAAGGAGGGAGAGGGCCAAAGTGGCAGGGAGCTTAGCGTGGTGCAAACACACCGCCAGGAATACCATATTGGCTCTGTCACTGTGTTTGCACTGTGCTGGCCTCCCCACCACCTTGCCCCTCTCCTTCCCAGGACTCTGCAGTGACTCAGCTGTCAGGAGGTCAGTGAACACTGCCGCCCCACTGCACCATCTGCTATTGACTATAGGGGAGCATCTTTCAGGCACCTGGGTGTAACTGTGAACAAAGGTGTCCTGAGGCTGCCTCAGGAGAGAGAGGCCATGCTGAAATTCTTCAAGAAGTGGAGAGAGATTTTGCCGGCAGAAGATCCCAGCTTCGATCCCCAGCATCTCCAGGCAGGACTGAGAGAGACTCCTGCCTGAAACCCTGGACAGCCATTGCCAGTCTTTGTTGGCAGCACTGAGCTGCATGGACCAATGACTTGAATTGATATAAGGCAGCTTCCTATGGTTGGGGAAATGGGGGAGGGGGGGAGTGTGGGTAGCCATTTTTGAAAAAATATTTTTTATTTTGTTGGTCTATATTTGGCATTGTTTTGTTTTATCTTAATAATACTTTCATATTCCACCCTTCAGGGGTAAAAGCACCACTCAGGGCAGCTTACTACATTCAAAAATCGAATAAAAAACAAACACACCAGTAATATATACAACAACCAACCATGGAGACGGGAACAGCAGTTAAGTCGAAGCATGAAAGCATTTATCCGCCACATATAACAGAAACCTGTCAGAATAAGTCTGTTCCTTTTTCAGCCTCTGATACCTCCTCCTCCCAGTCTTCTCCCACTGACCACTTATTGTAATCCCACCACCAGTCCCCTGGCTCTGAGGCATCTTCCTCTGGGAGTTCCCCAGCTGGTTCTCCCCACCGTTCCTCTGCGTCCCACCATTCCATGACAGAAGGGCTTTATAGGTCATAGCCATCCCTTTGAATTGTGCCTAGAAACAGACTGGTAGCTACTGGAGCTGTCCCTTCCCATGTGGCTTGATTTGTGTGAGTTTGTGTCATGCATGCATCCTGTCTTATGGCCATTGCTACTGATGGGATCCTGAAGCTGAGGCTCCAATGCTTTGGCCACTCCATGAGAAGAGAAAACTCCCTGGAAAAGACTCTGATGTTGGGAAAGATTGAGGGCACAAGGAGAAGGGGACGACAGAGGACGAGATGGTTGGACAGTGTTCGCGAAGCTACCAGCATGAGTTTGACCAAACTGCGGGAGGCAGTGGAAGACAGGAGTGCCTGGTGTGCTCTGGTCCATGGGGTCATGAAGAGTCTGACATAACTAAATGACTAAACAACAACAACTGATGAGGAAGGAGACAAGGAGTTCAACAGAAGGTGGAGCCAGAGTCAATGGCTGGCAGAGTCAACTAATTCTAGTTTTGTTTCCAACCTCCTCCTCCCTGCTGAGTCCTACAAGGCACAACACTGAGACTAAGAGGAGGAAGCTGACAGGCAATGCCACTCTCTGAATTGGTTGTAAGAAGACTGGCCTGTGGTAGCACACTGAGGGCAGACTAAGGATGGTTGGGCAGTGCCCCATTTGCCCATATGGACCATCCTCCACCGCTTATTCCTTGGCCAAACAGGAAGCATATAACTAAATATGTAGGAGGTTTGGAAAGGCCACCATCTAGGATCCTACTTCCCACATCCCTCTTACTTCCTGATGTTTCTGGCTGATTTCCTAGTGTTTGGGGGAACTTTCTAGAATTCGCCAGGGAGGAAAGAGAAAGAATGCCCAGATTGACACCTTCACGTTTTGCTAGCAACTATTGAAAGGTGTGGGCAGATGCTAACTGTCCAAAACTGCTTCAGGGCACAAGATATTTTGAATCCATCCAATTTCGTTTTATGCAAACCATGCATTTATTATTGCAGCTGTCAAAGGATCCTGCCAAGATCCAGTGGAGGCGGGGGGGGGGGGGCGGTGTCTCAGAGTTCAAGATTATTTCCTACAATGTTGCTTATGATTTATTATGTTTTTTTTCTCTCTACATCTAAAATAAACCCATTAAATACTTCAATGCACATAAACGAAAATAAATTTTAAGTGATAAACTGGGAACAGAGTTCAGTGTTGAAATGGTGATATATATAGATGAGGGGAAGAAATCATCTAGGTTACAATCATACGCAGACTCTGTCTGAGGGTAAGCGCAGCCAAACACAGTGGGACTTCTGAACAGACGTGCATGGTACTGCACTGTGAGTTCTGCTTTCTCTTGTATATTTCCCCTCTGTTAAATGTCAAGATATCCAACTTGGGAAGTCAATCTCAGGAAGGGCATAGTCTTATTGCACAGAATGAGACAATCTTAAGAGGTCTGTAAGTATCCATCTACCGTTTTAACTATTGGTTTGCTCATTGCGCTGTTTTGTCTCTTTGGGATCGACTCCATACCAGGATGCACATTATAAATTACAAGACAAGATTACCATCGGGATCTCCTGGGGGACAAGGTTCTTCCATCAGGAAAGAGATCTCTCCCAGAGGTGATATCATTTGGTTCCCATCTTTCTCCTAAATGCTTTCAAACATCATCAACTTCGTCATTATTATTATTAATGCATATTAGCAGATTCCCATAAGATACAAAGGCCAGATGCTTTTTTAAGGGTAGCTTCTTGAAAAATATTGTTTCTGCAGTTGGTTCCGATCCCAATCGCTCAAGAAAATATATTATGGCCACCATTATATTTTAAAAGTACTATGGTAGCCAGAATATATTTTCTAAAAATACTGGCTCAAGAATCCCCTAGAGTAGCATGTTCCTGAATCTTTCAAAAATGGAAAATTTCATATAAGCCAGTAGCAATTAAATAGGAACAATAGAGATGTTGTCCCTTACAAGTAAACATGTTTATGTGCACAAAGTGGAAGTCAGTGGCTGAAGTCCAGACCACAGTTATGCATGAGGCCCAAATGAAATCTGTGTGAATCCAAGGTGGTGGAATTATGGGATGGACTACAGGCACTGACCTTTACATTTAAAGCGTTAGCTCTATTTAGGTCTTTTTCCCCCAGCTGGAACTCACTGGAACTCAGTTCTGACACCTGACACCAGGTGGGAGCCATTGTCATTATAAGAGAGGCTTCCTCAGCCTCAGCCCTGGTTCTTCATCTCTGCCTTGAAACCTGCTATTCATCGCTGTCCCGTCAAGCTTCATTCTCATGTCATTTGCCACTAAAAAAGTTGCAACAGATGCAGTGCCCTTTGCTTTGATTTAGGTACCACTAATTGTATATAACATGGCAATCAGGCTGACATTGATGCCCAAATCCAGCATTGCCTGAGCTCTGCGAGTGCATCTTTCTCCCATTTGAAGTGCAGAGTGTTTGAGGGACATTCTCAGGGAAACCAAAATGCTTGTTTACAAAGCTATTGTACTACCAACCTTTCTGTATGCTTGTGAAACATGAGCCACTTATAAATGCCATCTTCAACTCCTCAAAAGATTCCATCAACCGTGTCTCCATAAAATTTTACACATCACTTGGGAAGACAGGTGAACTAATGCCAGTGTACTGGAAGAAGCAAAGATCACCAGTGTCGAAGCAATGATTCTTCAACATTGACTTCGTTGGACGGTCATGTTGCTTGGATGCCTGATTATCACCTTCCTAAGCAAATACTCTATTCCGAACTTAAAAATGGAAAGCATAATGCTGGTGGTCAACAAAAGAGGTTTAAAGACCCTTTCAGGACAAATCTAAAGAATGTAGTATAAACACCAACAATTGGGAAACACAGGCCTGCAAGCGCTCCAATTGGAGAACAGCTTTTACCAAAGGTGTCATGGACTTTGAAGATGCTCGAACTCAGGACGAAAGGGAGAAATGTGCTAAGAGGAAGGCACGCTTGGCAAACCCTCACCTTGATCAGCTCCTGCCCAGAAACCATATCCCCACTGTGGAAGGACATGTGGATTCAGAATTGGCCTCCATAGTCACTTATGGACTCATGGAAGACAATCTTACTCAGCTACAAGTGATTGTCAAAAAAAAAACCATGTCATTGTCAAGATCAGAACATCAGTAACTCAATAGATTGGCATTGATCAGACTAGTAGATCTAGTACAGACTAGTCTATTCATCAGACTAGTAGATCTTGATCAGACTATCTCATATGCAATAGCTCAGATGGTAGAGCATGAGACTCTTAATCTAAGGGTTGTGGGTTTGAGCCCCACCTTGGGCCAACAATTCCTGCATTGCAGAGGGTTGGGCTAGATTACCCATGTGGTCCCTTCCAATTCTCCAATTCTATTATCTTTCTACTCTATTATTTTCCACTAGCCAATGTGATTAAGACGCATGAAAATGCAGTTGCTCTTCAAATAGTAAACACAGGCATAATGTAAACATAGTGAACGGACAAACAGCTTTTCAAAATATATTGTCAATTTTGACCTAAAATTTCATTAATGGATTCAGCTAATATATAACAACTTTTGGCCATTGTTCACCCCAGTGAGGAAGCTGGCAAGACTTTACATTCAATTAAATATGTAGTAATCCACCCACTTCCCACAGGCTCTCACTGAATGCACTCAATCACATCCTCAAATGCCTTAGATTCCATGTAGGTCAAGTAAATTTATTTGGCATATCCAGGATAATGCAGTCCAAAGAACATAGAGGAGGTCCATAATCAGGTCTCTATAGGGCAAGAGCAAATTGCCAGCACATTATTAAATTTGCTCTCCTAAATGGAAATACTTACTTTACAGCTACTGTTCATTATTGCTTTGAGTTTCTTTGTGGAAGGTCCTAAAAAGTGCCAGCTTCCTCCAAAAACAAAAAGGTCACATTTCACCTAAAAATTTAAAGGCAAATGCATATTTCTGCGAGTCAATAAGCACATCTGGAAATGTGAAAAAATGCCATTTGTAAATGATTATGATGTGTACAACAAGCCATCTCAGTGAGAACATGTTCAGGAGAAAAAACTTTGCAGATAAGTATTATCTGGAGACAACTCTTTCTATACATCAAGAAATGCTGGAGATGTTTATTTGGCTGGATCATCTTGCTGGCTATCTTGGATTACTGTTACTCCCAGATCACTCTGCATCTCAGTGGAATTTTGAATTTCATCCTCCTTGGCGAACTTAGCTATTGCCAATATGATCATTAGGGTGGAATCAGATGACAATTTATTGCAACATGGCTGCTTAAAACTAAAATTCAGATTAAATAACTTGCTTTGTTTGTATTCCATCTGTAAAAAAAATGGTCACCTGCTCATGATGTCATTGTGATGTCCTGTGATTGACAGCTGCACAGCCTCGTCCCAAATTTGGCCTCTGAGGCCAGTCCTGATAAGGATCTGGCAGGTGGAATGGAAAAGCCTTCCCCATCCCTGATTTACTGCTTCTGCCAGTTTCCTTCCCATTTACTCAATTCTTCCCATTTCTCTATGCAGTTTCCAAAGCATCTTCAAAGGCAGTACTCTAACCTAGATATAGCCAGAGCATAGGCTATAGGAGTCAAGCTACTCCTTTCCATGCAGAGGCGAATCTCCATGTCACCAAGGCAATTTGTGTATCAAGCAAAAGTAACGACTCCAAAGGTACCCCAAAGCCACCCACCAGCTCCAGAATGCTCTCAGCATGCTCTTGACTCACAGTATCTATGTGCCATCTCCCGACATCCATGTGCACCCATAAGTATGTCGTAGTGTAACTAGCAGAAGAATACTCACTGTGTGCTGAGTCAGAGCCTTTGTCCTGATGTCAGGGTATATGCAGCTTCCCGGGATGGGGAGGGGGCAGGGGTAGGTGGGAGCGAGATGGGGTTTCATGAGTGCATTGGCAAGAGCACTGGATTTTGCAGCCCCACCCTTACCACCCCAGCCCCACTGAAGTGAGCTCCAGCAACTCTGCATCTCTGTCCTACTCCACGGGCTGCACCACAAAGAATAGAAATGACTACTAAATGGCTCCCTCTGCCTTCCAGTGGCAATTTGTTTAGCTGCATCGAATATGCTTCTTTTGAAGTATATTAATATCCAGCACAGTCGTGCTTAAAATGTTTGTGTCTGGTTGATCTCAAAGCATGGAAAAGCCCCCATCTGTGGGCTTGGCACGAACCTGACATTACTACATTTCTGCAACTTCATCTCCAGATCTTAAAAGGATGCTTCCATGTCTGGCAATGCTTTCCTTTCCTCACATCCAGGTCTTACAGACGTGTTGATCTCCACATGATGACTGATTGAGTGATGGCCTGATTCACCGTTATTCTAGGACCAAAAAGTCTAATATGAGTCAAGAACCCTGGCTTTTTACTGGCAGGTGTTACATGGCTCTTTGTCAGCTTCTGTCAAGCTCACTTTGAACAAGCAAAACAAGAGCAACAACCACCCAGAGGCTAAGGTCAGCCACAGAATTATTATCCTTGATCAATGTAACTGGCCATGTGAACATGCTCCTCATCCTCCCAGGGGAAGGAAGATCTCCTAGGGTGGAAGGCTAGGAAAAAAATGGGAAGCTCCCAGGTGAGAGCTGGGAGGGTACACCCCCTTTTGTGTCAGACAAGGGTTAAGATTTACCTTTGAGAGAGGGCTTTGTATTTTTATCCTCTCCTCTTTTCCTTTCCCCCCCCCCTTTACTTAGATTAGTTTGTTTTTTTATTATCTCGTATGAGGAAAACTTTCAATTAAAAAATGCTAAAATAAAATAAACTAGTTCGCTTGGGATCCCTTCCAAGTCTACAATTGAGGAATTCTAGGTTCCTCATTCTATCCACAAGGAACGCATGCAAAGGTCAAGGTAGAGGTAAAGGACCCTTGACAGTTAAGTCCAGTCAAAGCTGACTATGGGGTTGTGGCGTTCATCTCACTTTCAGGCTGAGGGAGCTAATGTTTGTCCATTGACAGCTTTCCGAGTCATGTGGCCAGCATGACTACCAGAGCACACGGAAACATTGTTTACCTTCCTGCCGCAGCAGTACCTATTTATCTACTTGCACTGGCATGCTTTCAAACTGCTAGGTTGGCAGGAGCTGGGACAGAGCAACAGGAGCCCACCCTGTTGCGGCGATTCAAACCACCGACCTTCAGATCAGCAAGCCCCAGAGGCTCAGTGGTTTAGACTACAGCGCCACCCACGTCCCACTAACAGTGCTCCATAAATGTGGGTATCTTTCAGTGGCCTTACTTCTGAAGAGATGGAATGTAAAAGCACTAAGGGACATGATGATTCCTGAAAAAATTAAAGAGGGCATTGGAATGCATATCATAGGATTAACCCACTTACAACATCCTTAATTTGTTATTAATTTGAAACATTGGGGTGTGTGCTAAGAATGTGCATGGGAAGATCTACTTCTACAAGTCATAACACACAAATTTATGCACTGGTGATTAAATCTGTACATGAACCCCAGCAAAGCCCTGGCTTGCTAAAGTAACTTGAACAACAACAAAAATATAGGGAAATTTCTGCTCTCTATTTTTTTATCTTCCACTTTCCTAACAACACAAAAAGGACATTGTGATAGACGTGAAAGTAAAAGCCAAATTATGACTGGCTAATGTGTCTAATGAAAGACAAAGAATAAAGACAGAACCAGTAATTTTCTAAAGGACCCCCTCCCCTCACTGCAAATACAATTACTTCATTTTTATCAAGCCCTGACATCAATCCCTAATAGCAAGACTTGACAAGTATTTTTTTGAAATATTTTTCTTTTTTTGCCTGTTAGGGCTTTTAGGGGGCTATTTCATGGATGTTGATAAAGCTCGCAGTGTTAGGAGATTAATGCTCACTGTTCGATCCGTGCACTGCAATTTAATTTGAAGAAATTAGTTCCAACAATTAGAAGACAATGAGTAGAATGATATCATTCAGTGGTTGCTATCTGGATGGCAAGCCAGAGCAGAATAAAATCAGTCTGGAAAGGCTCCTGTTGCAGCCTTGATGATAGCTGTTTGTTGCATAGCACGGACAGTTTCACACATTGCACAGTAAGAAAGCTAAGCTTGCCACCAACTGTACCCTCAAAAAAGAAGTGTGGCCAATCTTGGCTCTCTGATTAGTATCTGTATATGATGTAGATATTTTCAACACCTGTTTGTAACATAGTTAAGAAACGCTTAAAAACTTAATGCAATCACCTAAGCAATGTAATGTATGAAGATTCCTTCAAGAATTCTCATGGCACAGAAGGGCCAGTCAGAAGGTTTCAGGTCCCTAGGAATGCAGGCTGGCATCTGGATTTTCCAAAATCAAGAAGTCCAGGGCTTCTTTCTGATTGCGAACTGAATTCCAGAGAGAAAATAATTTCTGAATAGGGCTAAAATGAGAGGGAAAAAACCCAGGGCAAACTTATCTTAAGGATCACCTCTGCCTTTATGAAGATGCCAGAATAATGAAAACAGAATCTATAGTTTAATACCGATTCCAATCTAGCTATGAGATTCATGTGCTTAAAAAGGCATTCTTTTCATATTCCATGCACAGCCATCCTCAAATTCATAGGATAGCAGCTGCAACACAAAATGTCCACTGTCCAGCACAGAGAAGTTGCAGAACTGGATTCAGGACCAATTTTTAATGCCACCTGCTGGTTTATAACTAACAATGCAGAATCTATTCAATGTGTTGTAATCTGATGGAGGAATGTGCTACATAGGCAAGTATTTCATTAGGGCCTGAAAGTACTCCCCACCCCCCCACCCTTTTGCTCCCACTACCAAAATATTCAGCAGTGCTTTCAGAGACACAGCAACACTACCGTGGCAGAGGTGAGGAACTTACAGACTGCTAGCCTAAGCAGGTCTTCCAGCCTAAGCAGGCCTTACCATTTCGGCCAAGCCATGAGCACCTGATGTCATGTGCTGAGCAGATAAGGACATCTGAGTCCAAAGGAGGTGTGCAGGAACCATCAATCAGCATCTGCAAAGCCCAGTGTACCTGGCTGCACAAGCTCCAGAAATCAACTGATCTGGCTGGGTTTTGAGAAGCCCCATGCATAGCATTCCAAAAGATCCAGAGTGCTTGCAGAGTGCTATTCAAGGTTTGATTTCAAACAATGCAGGCAAAATCAGGTCACCTGACATAATGATGACATCAGGTGATATCAGGTTAAACGTGACCCCATGGAAACTGGGGGAAACTGAGAGACCTGGCCCAGTCTCTCAACCCTGTAAAGCATAACTACCTGCAGATTGTAAAATATATGCAGTCTAGTACATGCAATCAACCGTTAGTATTAATTTTGCTATACTAACTTGGAGTCTACCATTTAATTGAATATTCTTGTCCCCCCCCCCCTTCCCTGCAGTTTTGTTCCATATTTCTTGCTTAGATTATATACTACTTTGGACAACGGGTTTTTTTCTGGAGTGGGAAAGAGATGGCAGGAAAGTGCAGAAGTTGTTCTGCTTGCACAAAGACACTGTTGAGTACAACCCTCTGTAACTCTTAGGTGCAATAGAAACAGATGCACCTCTCATTCAACAGCCTTTTATAGAGTTTTTCAACAACTTTGAAAAAGAACACCTTTAAAGATGTTCAGTCTATTCCTTCCGTCCCTTCCTTTAATAAAAATTCTTTTTTAAACCAGTCCAGGTTTCTGCCAAATGACACAATTGGAAGATGTGTTAAGACATGAACTATTCAAAATAGCTACACACACACACATTCTTTCTTGGCTTTTGTTTTGCATTAAGAGATGGGAGGAATACAGGAACCCCTGAAAGAGTAAAATTAGGATTTAAAACTTGGCCATGGCATATTTATCTGTAATAGTAAAAAGACAAACAAAAAACCCCACCATTCTATAAAAAGGGAAATAAATAAATTAAAGCAGCTGGAGAAGAAAGGGAAAGAGGGTGGAGAAAGAACTGAGAATGGAGGGAGGCCTTTCCCTTGGGACTCCCTGGGAAACTCACCAAACCTGCTGTACCTGGAAGTGCATGCAGAGAATGCAGCTGACTGCTTAATGGGACACAGCTGGAGGCAGCCTGAGGAAGCTCCATCCACCTTAGTACCTGCCCATAAAAAGCAAGCCTAAAGTGGGGGACCAGAATGATGTCACCATCAACCCTTCTCTTTGTGGGGCTTTTGCAGGTGTGCTGGGAGTTTGTTTCAACCCTTGGTGAGAGCCAGGAGGCTGATAGGGAGGGTGATCCAAAGATGAGATCATTTATGTTGGTTTATATTCATTAGTAATTTTGTGTTAATGTATTATTTTTATATGTTAACTGCATATTTTTAAATCTGTTGTTTAAGTTGTCTGCTGTTGCTTTAGTTTTCTATAGATAAGTGTACACACACACACACACACACACACACACACAATATGTATAGTAAAGGTGACCCCTGACCATTAGGTCCAGTCGTGTCTGACTCTGGGGTTGTGGCGCTCATCTCGCTTTATTGGCCGAGGGAGCCGGCGTACAGCTTCTGGGTCATGTGGCCAGCATGACTAAGCCACTTCTGGCAAACTGGAGCAGCACATGGAAACGCCGTTTACCTTCCCGCCGGAGTGGTACCTATTTATCTACTTGCACTTTGATGTGCTTTCGAACTGCTAGATTGGCAGGAACAGGGACTGAGCAATGGGAGCTCACCCCATCATGGGGATTCAAACCACTGACCTTCTGATCTGCAAGTCCTAGGCTCTGTGGTTTAACCCACAGCCCCACCCGCGTCCCCTAATATGTACAGAAATAGTGTAAATAAATAAGTCAAACAGTTCAAAACCATCCCACACAAACTGAGTCCAATTGTGGTGATCAACGGAATCTGCATGTCACTTGAAGGGTTTCAATATCCATGTGCGGAACACCTTAAGTGGACCTGCTTGGACCTCATGGCTGCCATGAAAGCCATAGAACTGTTTCCAGAAGATTTGTAGTTGCTGAAACAGGCTGCTCTGAGTGATGAAGAGCTTGTTGTGGGGTCTGGCTTGGGAAGAAGTGGAATAGAACCCTTGGTCACCTGCTGTGGTGAATTCACAAAGCATTTTGAAGGGGAATTTGTAGGTATCTGCTCTGAGCCTAATGCCACAATTGAGGCACCCAGAGCACCACCTAGTTAGATTTTGTGGGATTATTTTCAGTTGTCACTATCTGAGGAAGTGGACAAGAAGATGCTTGAATCAATCTATCTAACCACATGTAGCCTTTACTCTTGATTAGGCCTATCCAGGGGTCTGTTTTGTTGGAAGAGAACCTTCCCAGATCTGGAAGAATATTAGAGCCACCAAACAGTTACTAATATCTTCTTGAGCAAGCTTTGTGCATACTTAGAGGAAACAGATTATCTAGAGTGATTCTGAACTCTGGGTTTACGCCAGGGTTTGGGATTGAAGCAGTCATGGTTACCTTGATGGTTGGTTGACCTGTTCCAGGAGACTGATTAGGATGGTAGTGAAAATGTGTGAACCTGCTAGTTCTGCTGGATCTCTGTGGGTGTTTTTTAAAAAAAATACAATTGACCATGGTAGCTTACTGGACCAGCTCTGCAGAATGGAAGTTGGGGGCATGGTTTGCAGTGGTTCTGCTGTTGTAGGTTCTCTGGGTATAGGTGAACAATCAATCTCTGAACTGCATGAATTTCAGGAGATGCATTTCTGTATGCACATTCCAACATGAATGTGTAATGGCTTAGTTGCCTTGGCCTTTTCGGCTTTGGCCCCAGCCTGGTGGAACGCTCTGTCACAGGAGACCAGTGCCCTGCGGGACTTGACATCCTTCCGCAGGGCCTGCAAGATGGAGCTGTTCTGCCTGGCCTTTGGTCCAGGCCCAGTTTGACCGCCCCCCCCCCCCCATGGGACCCTGTAAGTTAACTCTTTGGCCCTTTTATTGGCTCATGTGGGACCAACATGGATAGCTGGCCCTGATGAATACTTGAGGTTCCCAACCCCTATGGTTGTAATTAGTGGTCAGTCATTAAATTTTATCCTGCTTCTATTTTTAAGCTGTATTTTAAACAATTGTTTGATTGTGTTTTAATGTATTTGATATTTGATGTTAGCCACCCTGAGCCTGGTCTTGGGCGGAGTATAAATAAAAATTTATTTACTTACATTGTCACATCCTCCCAACACCTGCCCCACTGTGAGCAGATTTATACCTTTTTCAAAGTAGTGCAGCCAGGACTGAAAAAGAGGGAGCTCATTTAGTAGGGAATGAAAGCATTCATTAAGCAGTGCCCTCCATTTCAATTTAGTGCTAATTTTTCCAAAGGGGTTTTCCTTTCAGCCTTGCAGTGCCTCCCTTCTTTTCCCCAGAGGTAATGTGTTGGTGTGTTGCTTATTTTATCAAGGCATGGGTGACTTCAAGTCTAGCCCTGCCTTAGCAGATCCACGAACAAGGATGCTAATGCACTTCTGGCTCAAAGTAAATGAGACATTATCTAAGTGCTAAGGAAATAAAATGTGAATTAAAAAATGGGGATTATTTGTTTTATCTGTGTCTGTCAAAGGGGCCAAATCTACAAAGGCAGTGAAATAATTCCATCCTTGCCTTTGCTCCCCCTCCCGTTCAATATGACATAAGCAACATAGAAAAATGTCCCCATCTGTTATAGTAAAAGCAGATATATCAGTTCTGTTTTGTCTCTCAGAAGCTGTCAAGACTATGCACACCATCGTCTTAAAAATATGGTTCACTCTAAAAACTTGTATTTCCCCCCCTATTTTCTCCATCGGTGAATAAAAGTCTGAAAATGCACTGTCAGAGCCTTTCTGGTAACTTTTAAAATGGATGTTTAGAATAGCATACATCAAATATATTTCTCTGCATCGTACGCATGCCCCAAATAGGAAGTGAAAGCTTATGTCTACCATCCTGTTCTGTGCTCTCTTAGTGAGCCACTAAGGTTGTTCACTGAACAAGGCTGAGCTGAATGAAAATATACTTTGAAAAGCATGATCAAAATCCCATAAATTGAAGTAAGAACATTTATCCCCACAGGGAATATTCTACACGATGCATGACCTACGAGTAGAAAAAAACTAGGCCATGCAGTTCTGTAGTTATCATTCTTTTATCTGTGACCTAATATGGTAAAAGGGAGCTGTATATGTACCAGCTTGGCAAAGCGTTGCAGCCAAATTTCTTCAGATTTTATTGGAAGCAACATACTATTAACAGTTGGTTAGTCCGCAGAGTTTCATATAAGAGGCATAGAATAAGTAAGAATTAAAGGGAATACTTGGCAATCACATTAACATATCTATAGCTAAGACACTAAACACTGTAAATCCTTTCTGAAATGAGAAAGAAAGCAAAAAGGCTGAGCCTTGTAGAATTGATTAAACACTCAACTGGTTAACAACAGAGGAGATTACGAAAAAATCTCAATATGCAGCCAGTCCAAAAAGCCTTTTATTGTTAATTTCAGGCCTCTTAGCTGTCTTCTTTCAGCACAAGGAGCAGGAAACGGTTACGTTTGTAATAGATAGCAGGCATGTACAATCAGACTAACTCCCATTTTTGGAGAAGATACTTCTCAGTTACACAGGCCAAGCAAAGCACATTTTATACCTCAAATGTGGTTAGCCAGTTAGAGGACACAGTGCAATATACTGACACAAATGTGTATCCAAAACTCATCGCCGCTCACATCTCCCTGCCAAAAGGCCAGACACAGATGGTATATGTGCACCCTTAGTTGTCAATATAGCAATATGTTATATATTTCTAGATCCCCATAGCACTAGAAGTTTTACTAAAGGGTTGTAGTGGGTATATGGGAAAACACATATGCCAGAGACATTTATGTGCCAATGCTTGAAGCCTCTGAGCTGAGATGGGAGAGCTAGAGTGCTTGATTTTAAGTGCAAAAACATGACAGAAACCTCTGTAGGAAGGACATAGGGAAGAGTGTTAAAGGGGCAGCATTGTGGGTATATCAAAATGGGGCAGACTCTTCCACACAATCACTGGCAATAACCACACCTTACATTTAAAGCTTTTAACAGTCACAGTTTCCTCAAAAAATTCTGGGAGCTGTAGTTTAAGTGTGCAGTGTGGGAGTGGCGGCCAAGACCACATACCAGTCCTGAAAGACATTGGCTCCCAGTACGTTTCCAAGCACAATTCAAAGTATTGGTGCTGACCTTTAAAGTCCTAAACCCAGTATACCTGAAGGAGCGTCTCCACCCCCATCGTTCAGCCTGGACACTGAGGTCCAGCTTTGAGGGCCTTCTGGCGGTTTCCTCACTGCGAGAAGTGAAGTTACAGGGAACCAGGCAGAGGGCCTTCTCGGTAGTGGCGCCCGCCCTGTGGAACGCCCTCCCATCAGATGTCAAGGAAATGAACAACTGACTTTTAGAAGGCATCTGAAGGCAGCCCTGTTTAGGGAAGTTTTTAATATTTGATGTTTGTTGGAAGCTGCCCTGAGTGGCTGGGGAAACCCAGCCAGATGGGTGGGGTATAAATAATATGATGATGATGATGATGATGTTAAGGGTTAGGAGTCCTGCTTTTTCCTCAGAGTTACAATTCTCAGAGTGGTTTAATAGTCAATCCATCTTCTCAGATGCCAGAGATCTTCTGGATGCAAAGACAGATGTGCTACTAACTGATGTTTGGCCACAACTCATCACATTGAAATTGTTGGGTAAGAACAGGAGATGTCCCCTGTGTATTATGTCCAAAGTGTCTTCTATACAACTACTTTCACACACTAGAGATGACAATAACAAGTAACTTTGATGTGAACATTTATGCCTTTCATAAGAGAGATCACTGAATGAAATGGGATTGTTGCTCTGGTTTTGTTTTAAAAGATAGAATAACTGGGTGTTTGCAAAACTCTTGTTTAGTTGGTCCTCTTAAAAACCACTGTCTAACATAGCCGCTATTATGCAGTTCTGCACTTTGTATGAGGATATGGTGCATAAATGAATCCCAGATGGTAGAAGCTTTCATCACCTATTTATCATCCTATCGGGTCCCTTCTTTCTGAATCATTGACTCTGCAATCCTGTCAGCAGTAGGAGAATTACTGTTTGTCCATCCCATTACTCTGCCTATAATTCTAGCAGATTGGATGTGGCGAATGCGAATGCCACGGTGACCTCACTTTAAAGTTGCGAGAACATCTAAAATTTAAGACTGGAAAATATGTGAGATTAGATTAAAGGGGGGGGCATGTGGAGGCATTAGATAAGGATAGCATCTCATCAAGGGGTACTGGGGCAAAGGAGGGAAGGATTAAGGAGGTGGAGGAGAGGTGTGGAAATAGGGTGGATTAGTAAGATAAAAAGATAGAAAGTAAGGTAGAAAGAGACAAATTACACATTTTTCTTAGGTAAGCAGTTTCACATTTGCCTTCTTTGATAACTCTTAATGTTATCGATGCCATCTAGATGTGCAATTTGTCTTTTTAATTTGTCAATTTCTAGAAAAGTTTGAAAACAAGACTTTTAAAAGCTTAAGTGTAAGAATTTAGATGCTCCTCTATACAAAAATGGCAAATCGGTGATACAAGCACATTCAGTCACAGGGTACAGTTGGTTTCTCAGTAGCTAAGACGAAATAGCAGGAAAGACTTTGGGTTTAAATTTCAGGCTTCAGTAGATCCGGGTTGCATGCCACTTTACATCTGGAAAAGAGCAAAAAGGAACTGTTTGAAAATTCTAGAATTATACCAGCAGATAGACGTATTCAAGACAAATGTCTTGGGCAAACAATATCCCACTTCCACTAAAAAGTTGTTTGGGCTGAGCTATCACAGTCCAAACAATGCGTACATTGAAGTGAAAGTGAGAGAGAGGTTTCCATTCATGAAGGAAGGAGGCAGGAAGCTTTCATGACCTTTAACAAGCATGCAGCTCCCATTTAATAGCTGGTGGAAGAATTTGTTTGAGATCAGCCCCCAAACAGAAATGCCTTCACAGCGTTTCCCCACAAATCAGCTGGTGCTCTTTGCACGGCTATAGGTGTCAGTCCTGCTGGAGTCCACAACTCTTTGAGAGTCGTTTTGAAACAAACAGCCACTCATCACTGATAATCAGACCAAGATGCTTCAAATAACATCCATTTAGGAGTTATTAATTGTTAACACGTACATCAAAATATGCAGCATTGCATAAATTCAGCCAGTTCTCCAGATTTCCAGGGATATTCCACCACCAAAAGATGAGAAAACCAGCTTTCGTTAGAGGATAGTTCTGATACACCCCAAATTCAGAATACAATATAGCTTACTATTTATATTTAAAAAACAGCCATAAGAATGCTAGGTAACATGAAGTACAAATTCTAGTTAGAATTGCACATTTGTTTTTCCACATTAAAATTGGCTGTGAATAATTAGAGACTGTAGAGTCGGTATAAGGGGGCAGGGATCAGAAATCTCCATGCCATAGATTTTTAACATAAACAAAGATCATAATTAAATGTACAGGAGCACTTGTAAGCAGCTGTACATTGATCTAGATAATCTTGAACATATTCATGGCTGGTAACCTGGTCAGGAAATATAATTGCAGCTGAACAATAATACTATTTCAATGCAAATAAATAATTTTCCACAAGCAAGGTGAACAGAAAGAATTTGGAGCGTTCAAGAGTGGGGGGCGGGAATCATTGGCAAGAGAAGGCACATGGGACAGAATTCAATTTTATTTAGCCTTGGCAGCTTAGAGTTGGGATGATAAACTTTTTAAAAATGGTACAAAATAGCTACAGTACAAGGAGAAGGGGACGACAGAGGATGAGATGGTTGGACAGTGTTCTCGAAGCTACTAACATGAGTTTGACCAAACTGTGGGAGGCATTGGAAGACAGGAGTGCCTGGCATGCTCTGGTCCATGGGGTCATGAAGAGTTGGACATGACTAAACGACTAAACAACAATAGCTACAGTACTGCCAGTTCCATGGGGGATGCTCAGACAAAATGTTCTCAATGTGTCCCCCCCCTTTCCTGAGTGTGTCTATCTTACCCTCCTTGCTTGTGTTATCAGTGCCCATTTGATTCTCTCTCTAAGCCAGAGCCACACCACTTCCCAGAAGGATTGGACAAGGTGTGTGGAGACAACTGCACATCTTCATTCTTTTCACTGCTCACTCACAGAAGCAGGTGAAAAGCAGGCAGCAACAGCAGGAAGGAGAAAGTGCAAGGCCAGCAGATTGGAATGCTCTCTGGAGATTGTTGGGCACCACCAAGTCCCATCAGGATGGCCAGTGGTCAACAATGATGAGATCCTGTAGTTCAAAAAATATGGAGGGCCCAGTGTTGACTACCTCTGTCCTAAGTACTGCTGCTCCCTACTGGGCTATGTGTCACAGCAAATGCCCCCCCCCCCAATGTTGATGCCTGGTGTCTGCTCTGGATCATAGTTTTTTCTTAAAAAGGACACTGACAAGGGACAATCAGGATACTTGGGAAGTTTAAGGACATATTCTTCATTTTTATTTTAAAAAAACAAAACCATGCTATATTTTTTATCTCCGTGGGTGCATAAACAAATACCGAAATGCGTGACTCCAAGTAGAGAGTTGGAACGATTTGCTTCCTGTCTTTATTAAGTTAAGAGACAAAGTATTTGAAGAATGATGAGCTACATAAGATGAATTGATAAGAATGTTGTCATGAGAGCTACTACCAGCGGCATGTGTGTACTTTCCAAATGGAATTCCAAACAGGGGAATAAGAGCTCAAATGAAAAAGAGCATTTAAACCCATTTCTGGGAAACGGCTACAGAATGGAATGTTGGTGTAAACTGTAAACCTTTGGGCTTGAAAGGAATTATTTTTCTACCAAAGCCTCATTTAGTGGGCATCTCTTGCGGGAAACGGCCATATCATTCCCCATCTGCTCCTTGTGCCAAATTGTCCCAAGCCATGTACCAGTTAAGCTCCTGGATCCCTCTCATAGAAATTGACCCACCACTGGAGAGCATCTGGTCCCCATTTGTAGAGGTATTGCTTCAGATCCAGGCAGCAACTTAAGTTACAAGATGAAAAACATTTCACTTTTAATTTAAATAGTTGAGGAGTAGTTTACTCTGGATTTTTCAAACTCAAGGTTGGAATCAGTTTGATTTAGAAATGAGTTCAGATTCGAACTTTCATTTACGTCTTGATTCTCACTTTAGGATTGAACAGTGACACGGCTTGCAACTTCAACGTGAAACAATTGGATTTAAGATAGTTAAGCTGATCTGAGGTCAATTGTATGTTTTAAGCTTAGTCCTGAGTACAGGGATTTAACTGGCTTTAAATCCCCAAGAATGTTCTAAGCACTTTGCTGCCTCAGATGGATTGGTGATGGGCGATATGCCTAAGGTCTGTGATCAACAGAGAGCCAGAATCAAAAGAAACCAATTGGTTATTTACATGAATTTTGTGATAAAAAACAATTTAGGTGTATGGTGTCTGCCTCTGAGCATGGGATTCAAGTAGATGCAGTCATGGCTAATAGAGAATGTTAGCTCAATCCTTCATTATTTGTCTATCACTGCAATCCAAACCTCTGTTTCACCTTACTAGGGTCTCCCCTCCAACTATCCCAAAATAGATCATCTGGAGGCTGCCTGTTGTGCAACATCAGCATCTCTCCTCTGGCATGGAACCACAGCTGGATTCTTGGCAGCAGTAGCCCACAAAAAGCTGCAAAATGGAGCGTTCCAGGGATGGAGAGGGTATGAGCTAGCTCAGGACCCACGGGATGGAATTGGCTGTCATCCAGACTAGTGCAACACAAAGCAGGGTTTGGCCTCCACCTTGTCTTCACCTCAGATGGTGTAAGCAACAGGGTGTTGGATGCAGCAATGCCCTAGACCACTCTATCATTATGAATCAAGCTAAACTAGTGGTCATCATCATACATTTGATTCCTTGTTTTAAAATGTTGCTGTTTTTGTAGATCTGTTTTGCTGCAAATAGTGCTAAACTACACAGAATTAGCCATATTACGATGAAGGAATTGGAATTAAATGTTTTGTCAGAAGGTTTAGAGCCACCATCAATGGTATATTTTAAATCAAAAGGAGGAGACACACGAGAACCAGGGATTTTTGAGTGGGAAGATACATTCCTGATGTTTCAGGAACATTTTGAGAAGCTTAGGAAAGGCAATTCTTAAACAAATGGTAATAAAATGTTATATATATATATATATATATATATATATATATATTTGCTTTCGTAGATTTTCACGGGTACAGGAATGCAGGTTTTGG
>JAXCMG010016055.1:0-16471 GCA_034642415.1 Podarcis siculus
TATATGATTTTGGAATAGTTTTTTGCCATTGTTTTTTTCTTTTTTTTTCTTTTAGTATACAAGCTTTGTATACATGTTGAAAATTATAGTATAATAAGCCTTGTGATGTAATATGATAATGTTTACCGATGTAACATAAGAACTTTAATAAATAAATAAAATTCCAAAAAAAACCCTTCCCTAATAATAATAATAATAATAATTTACATAACAGAGTTCCAGGGGCATATCAACTGTTGGATCAATGTCTCATCTTGTGTAGCCATGACTTGCCCCTGTCGTGCCTTTGACTCTTGCTTAGCTTATGTACTGTGCTGATTAGAGAATTAATGCTTTTGGTAGAAACCGTAATCAGAGTTCAGGCTCTTCACGCAGTGTGAAACAGGGCAAAAACTGAGCTAAGGTCCTTCCAGTACTAAATGGAGAGGCAGTATGGTGTAGTGGAAACAAGAGTGTTGGACACGGACCAGAGAAACTCGTGCTTGAATCCTTGCACGGCCAGGAACCTCACTGGGTGATCCTGGCCAAGACAAAGACATTCTTCCTTTCCTTCTCAGCCTAAACTACTTCACACAATTCTCATGAGGTGAAAACAGGATAATTGCCGTGAATGCTATCTTGCATCCTTGAAGGAAGAGTGGAATATAAATGTGACTACTAATTATTACTGTTGTGACTAAACACCATCATTATCTTAATCTGATTTCAATGTTAATATGCTTTTTATTCCTATTTTGGCTATTTGGAACTCTTATTATGCTGCCAATTTTTATCTTTATTATAGTACGTTATATAGATAAATTGGCTTATTATTTTTATGAACTCCTTGGCATCAATCTGGAATGGAGAGTAGAAAGGAGAGTTTATTTGGATATGGGATAAAAAAATCAACAAGGGATCTCCATCTCTAAGGCTGCATTCACAGGCCAGTTCATTCTGTTTTCCTGATGTTCCCATTACTTTCCACATTATATCTGAGCTTTCACATGATGTAAAAGCCACTTCCAGAAAACCGGGAAAATCTAGAGCAAGTTCAGCATTTGTTTCTGTGATATTTGCTATTTTAAAAAATCCGCTTGCTGTCCCGGAAATCCAGAAAATCGTGGGAGTTTTGTGTAGGGCTGTGCATTGGATCTTTTTGGAAAGTTGTTTGTGGAGCATCACCCCCGCCCCCCAGGATTGCCCCCTTCCCTCAACTGTTGAGGGGAGGCAGCAATCCCAATTTCTGACATTCCTTTCACACTTCAGTACGTATATACTGCCGGGTTGCACTCACTCTTGTTCACAGCAGAAAGTACTACGGTGTGAAAGGAATGTTAGAAATGGCTAAAGCTAACACAGTGAATACAATTTCTGAGTGTAACCTAAGTCCACCGAGGCTTGTGCGGCCACATAGTTGTAAACCATTTTGAACACTGAGGTCACTGACACGGAAAGCAATATTTCGCCACAGTAGAAGATGGTGTCATCATTCAATGCTAATACACTATCAATGGACCACAGATTTAATTTAAGATATCTGGCATCGACGATGACAAGTACAACAAATAGATCCTGAAGTCCAATGGTAGCACCTCAGTTAAGTTCTTCTTCCACCTCATTTAAGGCTCATGCAGAGACGTCTTCATGATTCTGTGAAGGAAAATGTTGTGCCTTCGCCTTCCTTCAGCTCCCCAGTCAAACAAGCCCTTTCAGCCGCTTCACTGTCCAGTTTGCAGATTAGAACTGGAATGGTTCCATGACTCTGGGAAATGATATTTACAGCAGTTTGCAGCTTCAAGGACACACCTCCAGTAGTATCATGTGGCAGCACAGAACTGAGCACAGGTGGCTCCATATTTCCATCAGGGCCGACGACAATGGAATCCACAAGCCTAGCGCCTGTTCCAAAATAAACACATGGTTCAGAATTGCTACCAGAAGGATATATGTCTCAAAACACAACATGAAAAAGTCAACCCCAAAGCCTAAAGACAGTGCAACATGGAAACAGTTAGTTTAATCCATGCGTCATTTCCCTGTGCCAAAGGAGGAAGCCTGGATGACATAATGGCATAATGACATAATGGTTAGGAAGATCACACAGAAATTTGGAGGTCCAAATTTCCCCAGCTTTCTTTAATGACTCTGCACATCACTTAAGGTACCATATTGTTACTCTATAAGGGCATGATTGTACTCTCTCAAGTCACACATCTGTCTAAAGACATGTGCAAATATGGTGCCTATTATATATGTTTCCTGGATTCTGCTTTAATATTCCCACTGCCCTTTCAAAACACCACAGAAAATACCCTCTTTCTCACAACCCTTCTAGATGCCTATGCTCGGAAAGAGCATGTCAAATCTGCTGAAAGATATATGTAGAGCATAAATACTTCAAGACAAGACGGCATGAATAATTATGGTTATGCTTATTACAAATTGCATAGTTCAGTCACTAGTTCTTCATGCTGGTCTGGATACTGGCTAGACTTACCCCTCATGCCAATACTTCACACCTGTGCAAAATAAATTGTCCTATTTTATACATGTGTATTCTGTACCTGGGGTATCAGGTGGACAGCTGTAAATTCCACTGACATCTGTGAGAAACACAACTCGCCTAGGAGAGAATTTCTTAGCAAGAACCTGCAAGAGGAAAAATTGAACAGAACCATGTAAATTTGCTTTATGTTGAGTCAGGTCTATCTAGCTCAGCTGGATGCTGCTCTCACTGGCAGCATCTCTCAGTAACTCAAAAAGTGGCCTTTCTCAGTCCTCAGATGACAGAGAGGAAACCAGGGACCTTCTGTATTCAAAGCATGTGATCTACCATGGAACTATGGTTCTGTTCAAATTGTGCAACTTAAAATCTGAGGGCCGCCTCCTATATTAAACTTGTATCTGAAAATGCAGAAAATGTATTATGAGAAGTTGTTTACTTCAGACGAAGAGAGAGAATAATAACAGCAAAACCTCCCTGCAGCTTAGGCAATAATTTCTTTAAAACTATTTGCTGATGTTCAGAAAAATATTTATGCACAGTTACAAAAGTGACATGGAAAATTATATACAACTTGTAGAATGTAAATGATCAGTTTAGGGGTACAGTGGTACCTCGGGTTAAGTACTTAATTCGTTCCGGAGGTCCGTTCTTAACCTGAAACTGTTCTTAACCTGAAGCACCACTTTAGCTAATGGGGCCTCCTGCTGCCGCCATGCCACCGGAGCAAGATTTCTGTTCTTATCCTGAAGCAAAGTTCTTAACCTGAAGCACTATTTATGGGTTAGCAGAGTATGTAACCTGAAGCAGATGTAACCTGAAGCGTATGTAACCTGAAGCGTATGTAACCCGAGATACCACTGTACTTATTAATGAAAACAAGAAAGAGACTTATAGCACATTAAAGACTAATCAATGTATTATGGCATAGGTTTTGGAGGACCACAGTTTGCTGCATTTAGTGCAGTGGACCATAGTCCACAGATGCTTATGCCATAAAAAATTTTTATGTAATTTTGCATACTCTGCACATTTTTATTCCCCCAGGGCAATGCATTTGTATGTTATTTTCACAAATATGGGCTTTTTGGCATATGTTATCTTAGCAATGCATTTTTGTACACATTCCTTGGCTGGAGAACTGCATTGTAAAATTCAGAGAAGTACGAATTTCAGAGGATGGCTGTGTTTCGGTTTGCATACGGTTTTGGAAAGTGATAGGTTCACCATTAGAAGCACGTTGAATCAAATGTCTTCCCCATCCCTAGCTGCCAGCTGAAGTACCTGACAAAGATGGGAATGACCTATTAAGGATAAACACAGTGCTATTTACATATTGGTATGCATGAAATTGAACTCATCTCTCACCTCAATGATTTTATCTCCAGATAAGATGCAGCAGTGCTGCTCCGAGTCCAGAGCACAATCACCATGTAAAACGGGGACATAGCCCGAGTCTAAAACATCCTTCACTGTATCGAAACCGGCCTGGATGACATTCTTGCATGATGTTTTCCAGGTTCCAAAAGGCTGTGGGAGAAAGACAACAAAGGCAAACAATGCTGCTTGTCTCTGTCATTCAAGACAGTCATTTTCCCCCAAGCTGTTTTCTATGATCCAGCACTTCAGGAGCCAATCAATATATAATACAATGATTAGATTAACTGCATCTAACAATAAGACTTCCATCAAACTGTTACAAATGTAATGGAAAAGTCATTTTGCAATGCCAATACTGTTGATTACTTATGAATCAAGGAATATGAAAACTTGCTAATTAAGTCTACATGTTAATGGACTTTGGGGTGGTACGCAATGGCTTGTATAACAGACATTGGCTTATGCCACAGAAATTCTGGTTTCTCTGCCCCCAAGTCCTCGAAATTTGCTCCATAGATTCTTCAACTTTCCAGAGAATTTGGAATGGAGGGTAGGGCGGCTGCTAGCTGCAGGCATTAACTGACACCAGCTCATGGTACATTATATCTTACCCTTTGCTTTTGGGGCTGCTTTGATTCCTGTGTGTTTCCATAGCAGGGCATGAAAAGGGATTTTTAAAAATAATTTCCCTTACTTTCTAACACTGAATGGTGCTATAATGATCTCTGTTAGGCAAGCAGTCTGATAAGCAGTAACAACTTTCTGTCAGTTTTATGCAAGTTTATTTACAAGAAAAAACACATCCAGAGCGCAGCCTCCTGTGTGCTCTCATTAACAGTAGTTGATCAGTCTGACTCATTGTCCCTCCCACAACAGGAAGAATGCCAAAATCCCACCTTTCTTCTCCTTCCCTTACGTTGTTCTCTGAGCTTCTCTAGCCTCCTAGTACTGAACTACTAGGACTGAACGACTGGCCCGTCTCCTCCCCACGCTCACAAGACACAGCCTCAGACTCTGGCTTTTCTGCTAGTTGCCTGGCAATGCTCGGGCCAACTTCCAACTCTTCCTCTCCTTGAGAGCTAACAGCTTCTTCCCTGGGAATGGGGGGGGGGCTGGGCTGTCCTCTCTAAACTCTGAAAAACAGCACTCCTCTGCAGAGTCGGCCCCTTGCTTGCTTAGCTGAATTACTGAGGCTGACCAGAGCTGTGCTCTGGGGGGGCATGTTCCTGACTGGTAGCACTTGTTTGTTAAATTGTAAATTGTCTTAACACATGGATATCTCAAAAGACAAGTATATAGAGATATCAGTAAGATACAAATATATTTAAATTTAATTAATTAATTAATTAATTGAGTTAAAAACAATTACATTCAATTAAGTTCTTCAACAGGTTCAACATGCATTGTGAAAAGTCAACAGTTGATGTACAGCAGACCTGTACATGACCATAAACACTCCTCAGTCTAGGACAACTTCCCAATTCCTCCCATCCACTCAAATGTCCTTGCCATTCTTTTCTTCTACTCAACCTCAACCTCATTTTATGAGGTTCCTGGAACTGGAGCTGCCATCTCATTGGAGTTCAATCCCTTTTTGATCATTTCCTCTCTCTCTCTCTCTCTCTGTCTCTCGGCTTTTAGAAATATTCCCTCCCTATTTCTAAGTAACAGTATTTTATTGGATAAAAATGATTTGATTTTTGTTACTTTTTTCTTGACTGTACGGCTTGGGGAAGCTGGGCTGTATCCAATGAACTTGTTCCATCTGCACAAGGGTCTCCGCTTGCACAACACAACTTTCCCCTCTCTCCTCTCCCCTTGTGCACCCCCACCGAATCTGCTCCAGAGGTTTGGGGAACCCTCTAGAAAAGAGTTAGGGAGTACCAGGGGAGGGGGTGAGGCAGGAAGTTCCATTGCACAAGTGGAAACACTTACACTGACAGAACAAGTTAGTTGGATAGCACCCAATATGTTCTTTGCCCTGTTGTTCAAGAACAAATTGGTAGACTTCTGTCGTGTGTGTGTGTGTGTGTGTGTGTGTGTTTGCAGCACACGAAAGTCAGAAAGGAATTGCTTCCGCTTCTTTTTCAGAATAGTAGCTGTCTATTGTCTATTGTACTAAATATATCTGCATACTTACTCAAGAGAAACCTCACCAAACACAAAAATGTAGGCATGCTTAGGGTTGGGAATTCTAATAGGAGGTAGCTATTGTTAAAACTGAAGCAGGGCAGTGTTTATTCCAGATTAATTAATTTCAAACACTTTTATCTCTGGCTCCAAAAGAGGATGCACCTCTCAACAGGTTAGACTGGGAGAATTCACCTCTGGACCATTTTATTATTATTTTTGCCCACTCTTGCCCTAGAAAAACAGAATAACCTAAAAAAGGAGAAACAACAGGTGCCCTTACCGAAATGCCCACAGCTGGAATTCCATGGCTTACCAGTTCTTCCGTCACCAGATGGTTTAACTGTGAGAAGCAAAAGAGTGACTTTGAAACTCCGAAAGCTTTCCTATCTCAGTTTCCTGTACTCAGTTTACAAAATGAGTTCTGTAACAGTATTCTTGGATAACAAAGGCTAGGCCGGCTAAGGAGGTGGTAGCAGCAGCGGTGGGAAGCAGGAAAGCTAAAAGTATGTTTCTTAGGTCTTGCTTCAGATCCTTCACACAGAACAGCATATCACCTTACCTGGTATGCAGTGCTGTTCTTAAACTGTTCTCACACCTGGACATGCAGGAGATTGTTCTAATAGTCAATAGCAGGGATATCCGATAACTGCGGATATCCTGGTTTTAATTTAGCATTTTCTTTTCTTTGAGCACAAAGGACTTGTTTTTTTGGCACCAATGACATCACATACTTTTTCTAAGTGTGTCAAAAGGCAAAAACACTACAATAATTAGGCACACATTCACAATGCACTGGGGAGAGTGGGTTGCCTCTAGATTTCTGAGCTAGAGGGGCACATCACAGCATTGTTCTGATTCTGTGCTGGTCCCATGGGTTACCCGAGAGGCAAGGTCCAAGTCCGGTCCGTGGTCAAAGGAGCAACGTGGAGGCAGTCCGTAGTAGCTGAAGCTGGGTGCAGGTCAGGTGAAGGCATGCAAGCAGGGAGCCAGGGTGGGTCTGGAGCTCAGGCAGGAACCAACAATGTTGCTCCCGCAACTTGGGACTGGGGCTGGCCGGCTTTTATCTGCCCCAAGGCATAGGGAGGCCCCAATCCTCTGGTGACTCGCCTCTCCTGGCCTGGAGGCGAGCATCCTTCTGCAGGAACTTAGTTCCCTCCACCTCTCTGCCCTGAGCCTCTGCAGCTCAGGAGAGGCTGGAGGGTTACCGGACCCAGAGGCAGCCTCAGCTTTCCCTGACGGGGCTGAGAGTGGAGCACCTGCAGACAATGGGTCCTCCATCACCTCAGGAGCCAGAGCAGACTTAGCTGGTGAGGACTCTTCACAGGTGAGGACCCTTCGGGCTCATGCCCCAGCCCCGGCTCAGCTGGTTCTGGAGGCGGGGAATCCTGTGCAGGCTGGGATCCCTCAGGTTCAGCATCCGAGTCCGAATCCCAGGCCATCACAGATTCTGTGCCAGGTCTATGGGACCACCTGCCCCTGTCCAGAAGTGGCATCAACAACCACAGTTAGTGCCAGAAGGACCCGTGCTTCAGGACCTATGTTTGGATGCTCTCATTTCCAACACAATTAGAATTGCCTTTTGTTACATTACAAAGAAACCACAGAATGCCCACAGGCAAGTTTCAAAGAAGCGGGAAGCATGTTCTCTAGCCTTTGTCTGAAAGTAAATAGACTTCAAGATGGCTTAGCGATCTCTGATATCCTGCACACATGCTAAGCCAATTTGGGGCTTGTATGGATGAGGTTTCAACTCTGCTCTTTAATGCCAGCTTAAATGTAATGTAACCATTTATGGCACGGGAGGAGCCATGCCAGGTACAGGCATTTGATTCCCCTGGAATGTTTGTCTGAGGCTGGACAGTGAGCAATTGCTCCAGGCTGCAGACACCTTGGACTCCAGTCAAAGTAGCATCACTGCTATGATATGATGCAATGGTTCCGAATGGAGTTATCATTCAGCACCACCCTTGACATCTTTTCCTGCTTGTTGGAGCTGGAAATGTGTTTGTTTTTGCAGTCCATAAAAGCACAATGCTGAAACTCTGCACAGAACCAGGATTTCTGGAATCTGCTAAATTTCAGTGTTCCTTCTCTATTATTTGAGGGTAAGGGACAAAGTACTTTGCAAGCAGGGAAGGGGAATTCTATCCATTTTAGTTTCTTTCCATTTCTCAGTTTTCCGGTCTTAAGTTCAGTTCCGCACATTTTCACTTCAATTTGTGATTATTATTTTTTTAAGTCTTCATGAAAATTCGTTAGCATTGTGGTATAAATTTCTCACAATATACACATTTTTGTATGCAGTTTTGCCCCAAACACATATTTTTGCAGAGCAATTTCCGCTAATGTAATGCATTTTTGTATGCCATTTTCACTAATACATGCATTTTTATGCACATTTTACCCTAACAGATGCAATTTTGTAAGCATCTTTTCATTGCAGAATTGTAGTGCAAAATTTGGAAAAGTGCAAATTTTGAAGGATGGCTGTGTTTTTATTTGCATATTGATTCCGAAAGTGTGAATTGGATAGGTTCACCGTTAAATGTAAACTGAATCCCCATCATCATTTGTATGTATTATTAAAGTGATCTTTGTTAGTCCTGGACAATGAGTTGTACAACACTACTATTTGTTTACTTAACGTTAATCTCCTTTAAATGCACAAACCTAAAGTGCCAAGATGTGCGTGAATCCCAAAAAACAGGAGGCACCCTCAGAGAAGTGGCTTGGTATCACTATTACTCTCCATGCATTTAAAAGGCAGAAACATACTGGAAGTGATGGACTTGCACCACAAAGGCTGAATAAGAGGCTAGCTTGAATTTGCAATCCACAGGTCATAGAGCTGAGCTCAAATTAGCCCAATAAGGGAACAACAGATCAACTTTGCAGTAAAGTCATAGACTCCCCATTAGCACAGAGCTTCAGATTCAGATTTCTCTCTCTTAGTTTAAGCACACTTTGATCCAGAGAGCACTGGGCTATTAACGGAACAGTGGGAGAACAGGTAGATTTCACCCTCTGTTGTTCCTTGTAAGAGGTTAGTAGAAAAGTTTGGGAGAAGAGAGCAAGAGCTGTTTATCTTTATAAACCACCATGAATAAGAAGATCTGTTCTGCATTAAAGAAACTAGCTATCAGCCATGTGCACGATACTCTGGTTTCTCTTCAGATCACACTCAGCTATGTGCACCGAATGTTGAAACATACTCCTAGCAGCACATTTGACAGCAACTGATTTCATTTGCTTTGTGAAATCTTATCTTGTTTTACAACTTGCCTACCACACGATCTCTCGTCTCGTCCATTTGCCTCAGGGCCCCAGCAGGAGCTGCAGCATAGCACAGGGGTGGACAGGCGATCTGAGAACATTTACAAGGCTGCTGAATGAAGCTGTTGGATACCGGTTGCAGATTACCTTGGTGACAGAAAGCCTGGTCAGACACAGCCCACATCTCAAATTGTCATCATCAGCTGATCTTGCTGATGTCCCCGAGGCAATGCCGTGTTCCTTTGCTTGGAAATGGCCAAAGGAGCTGGAATGAAAAAGGAAAAGTTGGAGAACGATGTTGTCTCTTTTCATCTATGAGGCTATTGGAAGGCTAAATGTATAGTCTGCTCCTCTAAGGCGCTCAGAGAATAAGGAAAGGTCTTGCCCCATGAGGGAAGAAACTGAATTAATGAAAGGCATGCTCACACTCGTTGTTTATGACAAGTCTCTACTGATCTGAGGCATCTGCAATATCTTTCTCATCCGCTTTTGTCAGAAACTATGAAATGTAGCTGAAGTGTGTGACCCATCTATGTGTAGGATTAAATGTCTTGAAAGATAGGTAAAGGTAAAGGACCCCTGGATAGTTAAGTCCAGTCAAATGTGACTATGGGGTTGTGGCGCTCATCTTGCTTTCAGGCTGAGGGAGCCGGTGTTTGTCTGCAAACAGCTTTCGGAACACCGTGACGGAAACCAGAGCACACGGAAACACCGTTTACCTTCCAGTCGCAGCGGTACCTACTTATCTACTTGCACTGGCATGCTTTCGAACTGCTAGGTTGGCAGAAGCTGGGACAGAACGATGGGAGCTCACCCCGTGGCAGGGATTCGAACCGCCAACCTTATGATCAGCAAGCCCAAGGGGCTCAGTGGTTTAGACCACAGTGCCACTCACATCCCACTTAAATGTCTTGAACACCACAGCAAACCCTCAAAAGATATCTAAAATGGTGATGTGAAAGCTTAATCATGTATACCAGGCAGCATCTGAGCCACAGGCAAAACCAGTATTTTGTAATCTCATGTCTAATGGCTGTATGAATTGGCTCTTAATCTTTTATAATCATAGAGTTGGAAGAGACCACAAGGGCCATCGAGTCCATACACTTGGCATAGTTTACTATTATTTGTCCCAACAGGCATTGTCATAACTATGTAAGCAGTCATCACAGTACAACAATACAAATTCCAGAGAGAGAGAAAGGCGGCCATGACTAGGGATGGGTGAGAAATACGATTTAGTTCACATTTAAAGGGCGTGAGAGCTCTCGCTGCTGCCATGCTACCCTGCTCAACAGCTGTTGGGCGGGAAGCTGAATGTACTGCAGCAGGCTCCCCACTTACACACATTTTACTTAAGTGCACGGGGGCCTGGAACGTATTTTTCACTCTATAAAATGCACTTTTTCACTCCTAAAAAGTCAGGGGAAATGTGTGTGCGTCTTATGGAGTGAATGCTGGCTGCGCGGCTATCCCAGAAGCCAGAACAGTGAGAGGGATCGCTGCGCAGCGCTCCTTCTTGGTGTTCTAGCTTCTGGCTTAGCCCCTCTGTCCCTTCCCCCACCTCCTGGAAAAGCCCCCAAGAGCCGTGCTTCTTTTAAAGAGCTGTGCGGAGCGTGTGTGCGGCTCTTGGGGGCTTTTCCCCAGGAGGGAAAAGGGCAGCCCGTCAGTGACGGGCTGCTCTTCTCCCTCCTCGGGGAAAAGCCTGCAAGCGCCGCACACACGCTCCACGCAGCTCATGAAAGGGAGCGCTGAGCAGAGCCTGGGATGCATACAGGCTCTGTTCAGCGCTCCCTTTAAAGAATATTTTTTTTCTTGCATTCCCCCTCTAAAAATTAGGTGCGTCTTATGGTCAGGTGCATCTTATGGAGCGAAAAATACGGTAAGTGGGGAGTCACCTGTATAGCTAAACAGGTACTCTGAACTGACCACTGGAAGACAACCAGTGGTCTAAGAATCCTGAGCTGACATATCATTTCAGACTGCTGGTGAATTCAACCTTTTAAATATAAAAGCCTCCCCACAACGAATAAACTAGCAGAGCAAAAAGTAAAATGGGCTAGTATCTCCCTGTTGTATTTTATTTGTAAGGATTTTAAAACAACAACAACATGGGAAAACATTATAAAAATTGTGACTCCTCTTGCAACCTAGAATAGTTCAGTCCAGTCTGCCACCTTTTAATTACTGGACCACTTTCATTCTTCTCTATATGTAGATCAAGTATGAGCTGAAGTCCTTAGAAAACTACGTTCAGGCAACACAGTATTACATTCTATTTCATATTTATTCTCTGCCCCCCCCAAGTAATAAATAAACAAATGATTTGTTATCTGCTCCGGTTGTCAAAAATAAAAAATGCAGTATTCCTTACACAACATGTTATGTATGGCTGTTTATAGCTGGGAGGGAAAAAGAAAGACCACAACGTAACAGGAAATGATTGTCTACTGGGATTCTTCCAGGAAGCATTTTATTCCAATCTAGCCCAAACATGACTGCAGAATCCGCTCCCATGTGTGAATGTAAAGAAACACTTTCCCTACTACTGTGGTCTAAGAAATCTTAGACTGATAGGAAGAGAAGCTGCTTCACCTTTTGGAGCTTGCCAGGAGACAGCGATTAAGAGTAAAGGCTATCTGGTATGTACATGTAGCTTGGCCTTTTGCCAGTGGAAGCAGTTGACTCAGGCCTGTCCAATTTAATAATAATAAAATAAAGAAAACCAATCTTAAACACAACCTGGATGAACTAATTTGCAACCTACTCTGTTGGCCTGAACAACATCCTGACCGCAAGATTAATCCCTAGGGACACAGAAAAAGACAGAAAATTAAGTAGTGTGCAGGGATCTGACAGCAATATAGATATGAAGCAGAGTAGAAATTAGGATGGAACAGGTACTAGAAAAGTAATTATTTGTTTGGCAGGCTACAAAGTACATCTGGCTTCAGTAAATGTGTGGAGGCTGTGGTGGATGCTTAAGATGTCGAAGTTGATTAATAGGCCAGGAGGTATAAATCAACCCATGAGAAAGACAAAACAGGAGAATAATGTTGGTCTCCTTTTTGTTGTCCATTTTTGACTGGTGCAAATCCACGCCTTTGAAGCCAAGATAATGGGCAGCAAACAGTTTTCCGCCTTGGGCATTAATGAAGTCCAGCAGGCTCCTGTCAATCTCTTTTATTGGCAGATCAGGTGTCCCCAGATGGTCCAAAGGACCGTCTGTGACATGTTTATCTTCATGACAGTGAATGGATAATCTCCCATTCCTTAGGCCAAGTCATGTGCTTTTTAGATTCATTCAGCATAATTTTTCCCAGGCATATCTCATTTTACACTCTGCATCCTTGAACTTCCATCTTTCCATCTAGCAACTGTTTTCTACTTTGAGGGGAACATGCCCAATTTGCAGCCCAGTCGCCTATTCCTGATGGGACCAGGAAAGGAAAAGGTGCAAGAATTGCAGAAGGAGGCATGGCTGATGACACATTTATGTTCAAGCGAGACCTATCCTGTATCCAGAGAGTCCATGAAAATCTTGGACAGCGCCCTTCAGACCCTGAGGGGTCTCAAAAAAAGGTTCAGCTCACTCTTCATGAAATGAATCCCCCGCCACATTAAAAAGGTGCTTCATTTGGATGATGTCATTAGCCACAGGAAGAGATAAAAGAGGCAGCAATTCTCATTCCCCCACTCCCAGTTTTAAACTCAGTCCTCCACATTTCCATATCAGTGTGCACTTTAAAAAAGTCCTCATGAGAACTCAGCAGCATTTTAGTGTGGATTTCTTCTAACAGACACTTTTTGGTATGTAGTTTTGCTTAATGCACACAATTTTGCAAAGCAATTTTCCAAAAAATAAAGCATATTGTATGTTACTCTCATTAATATATGCACTTATATGCACAGTTTGGTGAATGCATTTTTGTACACTTGGCTAGAGAACTGCATTGCAAAATTCGGAGAAGTGCAAATTTCAAAAGAATGAGTGTATTTCAATTTGCACATTGTTTCAGAAAGTGGGAATTAGATAAGTTCACCTTTAAGTGCAATCAAATTTTGTCTCCATCCCTACCAACTTAGCTCCTCACCCTCAACAGGATTTTGTGCTTATGCTTTTGAAACTGAGGCAACACTAAGGGAAGCCTAAATCATGGGCATACCTAAAATAGCCAGATGTACTTTTTTCCTCAGCTGTTTATGGTTTTCTTTTAAAACCATAAATTTTGCACTGGTTCTTAAGGTGTTCTTAAGGTAGAACAAACCTAGACAAACCTAGACAGCATCTTAAAAAGCAGAGACATCACCTTGCCGACAAAGGTCCGTATAGTTAAAGCCCTGGTTTTCCCAGTAGTGATGTATGGAAGTGAGAGCTGGACCATAAAGAAGGCTGATCGCCGAAGAATTGATGCTTTTGAATTCTGGTGCTGGAGGAGACTCTTGAGAGTCCCATGGACTGCAAGAAGATCAAACCTATCCATTCTTAAGGAAATCAGCCCTGAGTGCTCACTGGAAGGACAGAGCGTGAAGCTGAGACTCCAATATTTTTGCCACCTCATGAGAAGAGAAGACTCCCTGGAAAAGACCCTGATGTTGGGAAAGATGGAGGGCACAAGGAGAAGGGGACGACAGAGGACGAGATGGTTGGACAGTGTTCTCAAAGCTACCAGCATGAGTTTGACCAAACTGCAGGAGGCAGTGGAAGACAGGAGTGCCTGGCGTGCTCTGGTCCATGGGGTCACAAAGAGTCGGACACGACTAAACAACAACATAGGTAGAACATAGCAAGAAGAGACTGCAATTGTAATAGATTAGGCTTTCCTACACAGCTTTTAGGTCACTCCTAGGGATGCTGTGATGGCCACTGCAGGTATAGGGCGGTATACAAATTTAATAAATAATGATAATAAGAGTAAGTAGGCTGTCCTAGCCCTTTCCCTTCTGTCACACAACTTCTACATACAGCTTGCGAAGCAGGCTCCAGCTCTGCAGAGCTGCCAACAAGGCCATAGTTTTTTAATGCAAGATTAGACAATTGTAGATTCCAACCCCACTACGGCAGAAAGGGGACAAAATGCCTGTTTTTGCTTTTTTGTGTTGTTGTTTTTTTTAAAAAACCCCTCTGTAAAACAGATTCTCAAATTTGGTTTAGACTTGATGATAACCTGGAGCCACATCAACTTAAGAGACAGAAGTCCCATAGTGTAAAGGCTGCAAGGGGAAAAGTGAGCTCAGAATAGGGGAGGCGCTGAAGCAATTCGTCAGCAGAATGCTCAATTCCTAACCCCTGCTGGTATAGATAATCCACACAGCACTTGGCATTCCTGAGGGAGCAATCCCACAGAAGCTGCCCTTTCACACTGCCAGCAGTAGTATTTGTTTACCGTCAACATCCATACCCTTTCCATGGTGCCAGCTCTAGTAAAAATTCTTTCACTTCAGGCTTTGGGTCTATGAACAATTTTTATTGGGAAACATATCGTGACCTGTGAGATCAGGCCCACGACCCACCGTACATAAACAGAAGTGGAGAAGCCAAGGGTGCGTGTGTTTGACATTGCCAACATCGGAGGTGCTAGTTTCTGTGCAATGGCACTTTTGAAGGGTGAATTGGGTGAACAGTGTAAATTACCCCAATGAATGTTTCTCACCTCTTTACATAGTTATTTATAAAAGAGTCTTCAGGCCCTGTAGCTTCTGGTTAATAACTGCTTGGTACATAGTCTTGGGAGGCTTCCTTTCCTAGAAAGGAAACTTCAGGAATAATAATGTATCTGGAATTTGTTGTTCGGACTCAGACATGTTCTCTCATTCTTCAGAGAGAAGGTAACAAAATAGGTTACAGGCTGTCACTGACAGACCTCCAAACAACACTGAGGAGAAATGATAAAGGTACATCCCCAAACCGAACTCCTGCATCTATTATTTCTATAGCAGTAACTGGGATTTAATTATTTCTATAGCAGTATACTGTCAAGCATCGTTGAGCTATTTCTCAAAATGTCTTGTCGTCTGATATATGGGATAAAAATGAAGAATTTTACCAGCACCTTTTGTATTTTCCTCTCCCCTTCACAGTATTACCATGGAAATCTGCAAACCTAAATTACATGAGTGATTAGAGACAGAGTATTTTTCCCCCAGGCAGTTGAACTGATGTAATAGCACCATTATTGGGTACACTAGTCCTCTTCAGGCATTCACTATCTGGGTTGAGTAAATACATGAAGCACATGCTATCTCCACCCCCACTGCCATTCCAGTTACTTTCCATGAGTGTGAAGGCAACTATCTGAAGCACGTCTCTGAGCCCTGATTTTCCAGAGTTCAAAACGTGCAAGGAGCCTCCACAGGTACAGGACTCTCCTCATTGCAATCTGCCAGACTCCAACTTGTGTAGGGCAACCAGAATAGTGACAAGGCGTGGAGCTAGTAGCATGCTTGTCCCCACAGTCCTCTGTTTTACAATCATGCATCAGAACAGCATAAAAGGTCTGAATTCTGGTGCTCAGGTGATGTGAGCGCATATACTGAAAATATTATAACATAGATAAATATCTAGATGAACCATATCTGGAGTCGAACCACTTATGTAAAACACGATTTACATCATCACTAACCATTGGCCATGTTGGCAACATCTGGAGGGCCACAAGTTTATTGCATTTATTAATTAAATGTACACCCCCTCCCTTCCTCTCAAAGAAGCCCAGGATATAAAATAACAAATGATAAAATGATAAAAGCGTATTTGTCAGAGACTGCCTCCAGGTCCCAGCTCACAGAGGACCAACGCTAGCCAGAAGAACTGTACAAAAGTCTTTATTGAAATATCGTTTCCATTTCCAAACCCTAGCGTGCGTCTCTACGTCTAGACCCTAGATCGGCGAAGCTCCATCTGAATCTCCGCCCCCTGTACACCAGCTTAAGACTCTAGCCTTACCCCACCTCTTGCGTCTCTCCTTTCGCCTCTGGGTCCTACCACCCCCCGGGGTCCCTTCCTGCCTGGACGCTTCGGATGCGGACCCCTCGGACTCCTCCCCCTCCTTTCGGCGGGCTTTAGGACCTGGCTCCCTTTCCGGGCTGCTCATTGCGCCACCCTCTTGTACATTTGAACTTGGCGCGCGCGCGCTGTCTCCGACCCTCCTTTCTACCGTTTCCTCGCTCTCTGACGCAGGCGTGGCCAACCCCGACTCA
>JAXCMG010016056.1:0-16471 GCA_034642415.1 Podarcis siculus
TATATGATTTTGGAATAGTTTTTTGCCATTGTTTTTTTCTTTTTTTTCTTTTAGTATACAAGCTTTGTATACATGTTGAAAATTATAGTATAATAAGCCTTGTGATGTAATATGATAATGTTTACCGATGTAACATAAGAACTTTAATAAATAAATAAAATTCCAAAAAAAACCCTTCCCTAATAATAATAATAATAATAATTTACATAACAGAGTTCCAGGGGCATATCAACTGTTGGATCAATGTCTCATCTTGTGTAGCCATGACTTGCCCCTGTCGTGCCTTTGACTCTTGCTTAGCTTATGTACTGTGCTGATTAGAGAATTAATGCTTTTGGTAGAAACCGTAATCAGAGTTCAGGCTCTTCACGCAGTGTGAAACAGGGCAAAAACTGAGCTAAGGTCCTTCCAGTACTAAATGGAGAGGCAGTATGGTGTAGTGGAAACAAGAGTGTTGGACACGGACCAGAGAAACTCGTGCTTGAATCCTTGCACGGCCAGGAACCTCACTGGGTGATCCTGGCCAAGACAAAGACATTCTTCCTTTCCTTCTCAGCCTAAACTACTTCACACAATTCTCATGAGGTGAAAACAGGATAATTGCCGTGAATGCTATCTTGCATCCTTGAAGGAAGAGTGGAATATAAATGTGACTACTAATTATTACTGTTGTGACTAAACACCATCATTATCTTAATCTGATTTCAATGTTAATATGCTTTTTATTCCTATTTTGGCTATTTGGAACTCTTATTATGCTGCCAATTTTTATCTTTATTATAGTACGTTATATAGATAAATTGGCTTATTATTTTTATGAACTCCTTGGCATCAATCTGGAATGGAGAGTAGAAAGGAGAGTTTATTTGGATATGGGATAAAAAAATCAACAAGGGATCTCCATCTCTAAGGCTGCATTCACAGGCCAGTTCATTCTGTTTTCCTGATGTTCCCATTACTTTCCACATTATATCTGAGCTTTCACATGATGTAAAAGCCACTTCCAGAAAACCGGGAAAATCTAGAGCAAGTTCAGCATTTGTTTCTGTGATATTTGCTATTTTAAAAAATCCGCTTGCTGTCCCGGAAATCCAGAAAATCGTGGGAGTTTTGTGTAGGGCTGTGCATTGGATCTTTTTGGAAAGTTGTTTGTGGAGCATCACCCCCGCCCCCCAGGATTGCCCCCTTCCCTCAACTGTTGAGGGGAGGCAGCAATCCCAATTTCTAACATTCCTTTCACACCGTAGTACTTTCTGCTGTGAACAAGAGTGAGTGCAACCCGGCAGTATATACGTACTGAAGTGTGAAAGGAATGTCAGAAATGGCTAAAGCTAACACAGTGAATACAATTTCTGAGTGTAACCTAAGTCCACCGAGGCTTGTGCGGCCACATAGTTGTAAACCATTTTGAACACTGAGGTCACTGACACGGAAAGCAATATTTCGCCACAGTAGAAGATGGTGTCATCATTCAATGCTAATACACTATCAATGGACCACAGATTTAATTTAAGATATCTGGCATCGACGATGACAAGTACAACAAATAGATCCTGAAGTCCAATGGTAGCACCTCAGTTAAGTTCTTCTTCCACCTCATTTAAGGCTCATGCAGAGACGTCTTCATGATTCTGTGAAGGAAAATGTTGTGCCTTCGCCTTCCTTCAGCTCCCCAGTCAAACAAGCCCTTTCAGCCGCTTCACTGTCCAGTTTGCAGATTAGAACTGGAATGGTTCCATGACTCTGGGAAATGATATTTACAGCAGTTTGCAGCTTCAAGGACACACCTCCAGTAGTATCATGTGGCAGCACAGAACTGAGCACAGGTGGCTCCATATTTCCATCAGGGCCGACGACAATGGAATCCACAAGCCTAGCGCCTGTTCCAAAATAAACACATGGTTCAGAATTGCTACCAGAAGGATATATGTCTCAAAACACAACATGAAAAAGTCAACCCCAAAGCCTAAAGACAGTGCAACATGGAAACAGTTAGTTTAATCCATGCGTCATTTCCCTGTGCCAAAGGAGGAAGCCTGGATGACATAATGGCATAATGACATAATGGTTAGGAAGATCACACAGAAATTTGGAGGTCCAAATTTCCCCAGCTTTCTTTAATGACTCTGCACATCACTTAAGGTACCATATTGTTACTCTATAAGGGCATGATTGTACTCTCTCAAGTCACACATCTGTCTAAAGACATGTGCAAATATGGTGCCTATTATATATGTTTCCTGGATTCTGCTTTAATATTCCCACTGCCCTTTCAAAACACCACAGAAAATACCCTCTTTCTCACAACCCTTCTAGATGCCTATGCTCGGAAAGAGCATGTCAAATCTGCTGAAAGATATATGTAGAGCATAAATACTTCAAGACAAGACGGCATGAATAATTATGGTTATGCTTATTACAAATTGCATAGTTCAGTCACTAGTTCTTCATGCTGGTCTGGATACTGGCTAGACTTACCCCTCATGCCAATACTTCACACCTGTGCAAAATAAATTGTCCTATTTTATACATGTGTATTCTGTACCTGGGGTATCAGGTGGACAGCTGTAAATTCCACTGACATCTGTGAGAAACACAACTCGCCTAGGAGAGAATTTCTTAGCAAGAACCTGCAAGAGGAAAAATTGAACAGAACCATGTAAATTTGCTTTATGTTGAGTCAGGTCTATCTAGCTCAGCTGGATGCTGCTCTCACTGGCAGCATCTCTCAGTAACTCAAAAAGTGGCCTTTCTCAGTCCTCAGATGACAGAGAGGAAACCAGGGACCTTCTGTATTCAAAGCATGTGATCTACCATGGAACTATGGTTCTGTTCAAATTGTGCAACTTAAAATCTGAGGGCCGCCTCCTATATTAAACTTGTATCTGAAAATGCAGAAAATGTATTATGAGAAGTTGTTTACTTCAGACGAAGAGAGAGAATAATAACAGCAAAACCTCCCTGCAGCTTAGGCAATAATTTCTTTAAAACTATTTGCTGATGTTCAGAAAAATATTTATGCACAGTTACAAAAGTGACATGGAAAATTATATACAACTTGTAGAATGTAAATGATCAGTTTAGGGGTACAGTGGTACCTCGGGTTAAGTACTTAATTCGTTCCGGAGGTCCGTTCTTAACCTGAAACTGTTCTTAACCTGAAGCACCACTTTAGCTAATGGGGCCTCCTGCTGCCGCCATGCCACCGGAGCAAGATTTCTGTTCTTATCCTGAAGCAAAGTTCTTAACCTGAAGCACTATTTATGGGTTAGCAGAGTATGTAACCTGAAGCAGATGTAACCTGAAGCGTATGTAACCTGAAGCGTATGTAACCCGAGATACCACTGTACTTATTAATGAAAACAAGAAAGAGACTTATAGCACATTAAAGACTAATCAATGTATTATGGCATAGGTTTTGGAGGACCACAGTTTGCTGCATTTAGTGCAGTGGACCATAGTCCACAGATGCTTATGCCATAAAAAATTTTTATGTAATTTTGCATACTCTGCACATTTTTATTCCCCCAGGGCAATGCATTTGTATGTTATTTTCACAAATATGGGCTTTTTGGCATATGTTATCTTAGCAATGCATTTTTGTACACATTCCTTGGCTGGAGAACTGCATTGTAAAATTCAGAGAAGTACGAATTTCAGAGGATGGCTGTGTTTCGGTTTGCATACGGTTTTGGAAAGTGATAGGTTCACCATTAGAAGCACGTTGAATCAAATGTCTTCCCCATCCCTAGCTGCCAGCTGAAGTACCTGACAAAGATGGGAATGACCTATTAAGGATAAACACAGTGCTATTTACATATTGGTATGCATGAAATTGAACTCATCTCTCACCTCAATGATTTTATCTCCAGATAAGATGCAGCAGTGCTGCTCCGAGTCCAGAGCACAATCACCATGTAAAACGGGGACATAGCCCGAGTCTAAAACATCCTTCACTGTATCGAAACCGGCCTGGATGACATTCTTGCATGATGTTTTCCAGGTTCCAAAAGGCTGTGGGAGAAAGACAACAAAGGCAAACAATGCTGCTTGTCTCTGTCATTCAAGACAGTCATTTTCCCCCAAGCTGTTTTCTATGATCCAGCACTTCAGGAGCCAATCAATATATAATACAATGATTAGATTAACTGCATCTAACAATAAGACTTCCATCAAACTGTTACAAATGTAATGGAAAAGTCATTTTGCAATGCCAATACTGTTGATTACTTATGAATCAAGGAATATGAAAACTTGCTAATTAAGTCTACATGTTAATGGACTTTGGGGTGGTACGCAATGGCTTGTATAACAGACATTGGCTTATGCCACAGAAATTCTGGTTTCTCTGCCCCCAAGTCCTCGAAATTTGCTCCATAGATTCTTCAACTTTCCAGAGAATTTGGAATGGAGGGTAGGGCGGCTGCTAGCTGCAGGCATTAACTGACACCAGCTCATGGTACATTATATCTTACCCTTTGCTTTTGGGGCTGCTTTGATTCCTGTGTGTTTCCATAGCAGGGCATGAAAAGGGATTTTTAAAAATAATTTCCCTTACTTTCTAACACTGAATGGTGCTATAATGATCTCTGTTAGGCAAGCAGTCTGATAAGCAGTAACAACTTTCTGTCAGTTTTATGCAAGTTTATTTACAAGAAAAAACACATCCAGAGCGCAGCCTCCTGTGTGCTCTCATTAACAGTAGTTGATCAGTCTGACTCATTGTCCCTCCCACAACAGGAAGAATGCCAAAATCCCACCTTTCTTCTCCTTCCCTTACGTTGTTCTCTGAGCTTCTCTAGCCTCCTAGTACTGAACTACTAGGACTGAACGACTGGCCCGTCTCCTCCCCACGCTCACAAGACACAGCCTCAGACTCTGGCTTTTCTGCTAGTTGCCTGGCAATGCTCGGGCCAACTTCCAACTCTTCCTCTCCTTGAGAGCTAACAGCTTCTTCCCTGGGAATGGGGGGGGGGCTGGGCTGTCCTCTCTAAACTCTGAAAAACAGCACTCCTCTGCAGAGTCGGCCCCTTGCTTGCTTAGCTGAATTACTGAGGCTGACCAGAGCTGTGCTCTGGGGGGGCATGTTCCTGACTGGTAGCACTTGTTTGTTAAATTGTAAATTGTCTTAACACATGGATATCTCAAAAGACAAGTATATAGAGATATCAGTAAGATACAAATATATTTAAATTTAATTAATTAATTAATTAATTGAGTTAAAAACAATTACATTCAATTAAGTTCTTCAACAGGTTCAACATGCATTGTGAAAAGTCAACAGTTGATGTACAGCAGACCTGTACATGACCATAAACACTCCTCAGTCTAGGACAACTTCCCAATTCCTCCCATCCACTCAAATGTCCTTGCCATTCTTTTCTTCTACTCAACCTCAACCTCATTTTATGAGGTTCCTGGAACTGGAGCTGCCATCTCATTGGAGTTCAATCCCTTTTTGATCATTTCCTCTCTCTCTCTCTCTCTCTGTCTCTCGGCTTTTAGAAATATTCCCTCCCTATTTCTAAGTAACAGTATTTTATTGGATAAAAATGATTTGATTTTTGTTACTTTTTTCTTGACTGTACGGCTTGGGGAAGCTGGGCTGTATCCAATGAACTTGTTCCATCTGCACAAGGGTCTCCGCTTGCACAACACAACTTTCCCCTCTCTCCTCTCCCCTTGTGCACCCCCACCGAATCTGCTCCAGAGGTTTGGGGAACCCTCTAGAAAAGAGTTAGGGAGTACCAGGGGAGGGGGTGAGGCAGGAAGTTCCATTGCACAAGTGGAAACACTTACACTGACAGAACAAGTTAGTTGGATAGCACCCAATATGTTCTTTGCCCTGTTGTTCAAGAACAAATTGGTAGACTTCTGTCGTGTGTGTGTGTGTGTGTGTGTGTGTGTGTTTGCAGCACACGAAAGTCAGAAAGGAATTGCTTCCGCTTCTTTTTCAGAATAGTAGCTGTCTATTGTCTATTGTACTAAATATATCTGCATACTTACTCAAGAGAAACCTCACCAAACACAAAAATGTAGGCATGCTTAGGGTTGGGAATTCTAATAGGAGGTAGCTATTGTTAAAACTGAAGCAGGGCAGTGTTTATTCCAGATTAATTAATTTCAAACACTTTTATCTCTGGCTCCAAAAGAGGATGCACCTCTCAACAGGTTAGACTGGGAGAATTCACCTCTGGACCATTTTATTATTATTTTTGCCCACTCTTGCCCTAGAAAAACAGAATAACCTAAAAAAGGAGAAACAACAGGTGCCCTTACCGAAATGCCCACAGCTGGAATTCCATGGCTTACCAGTTCTTCCGTCACCAGATGGTTTAACTGTGAGAAGCAAAAGAGTGACTTTGAAACTCCGAAAGCTTTCCTATCTCAGTTTCCTGTACTCAGTTTACAAAATGAGTTCTGTAACAGTATTCTTGGATAACAAAGGCTAGGCCGGCTAAGGAGGTGGTAGCAGCAGCGGTGGGAAGCAGGAAAGCTAAAAGTATGTTTCTTAGGTCTTGCTTCAGATCCTTCACACAGAACAGCATATCACCTTACCTGGTATGCAGTGCTGTTCTTAAACTGTTCTCACACCTGGACATGCAGGAGATTGTTCTAATAGTCAATAGCAGGGATATCCGATAACTGCGGATATCCTGGTTTTAATTTAGCATTTTCTTTTCTTTGAGCACAAAGGACTTGTTTTTTTGGCACCAATGACATCACATACTTTTTCTAAGTGTGTCAAAAGGCAAAAACACTACAATAATTAGGCACACATTCACAATGCACTGGGGAGAGTGGGTTGCCTCTAGATTTCTGAGCTAGAGGGGCACATCACAGCATTGTTCTGATTCTGTGCTGGTCCCATGGGTTACCCGAGAGGCAAGGTCCAAGTCCGGTCCGTGGTCAAAGGAGCAACGTGGAGGCAGTCCGTAGTAGCTGAAGCTGGGTGCAGGTCAGGTGAAGGCATGCAAGCAGGGAGCCAGGGTGGGTCTGGAGCTCAGGCAGGAACCAACAATGTTGCTCCCGCAACTTGGGACTGGGGCTGGCCGGCTTTTATCTGCCCCAAGGCATAGGGAGGCCCCAATCCTCTGGTGACTCGCCTCTCCTGGCCTGGAGGCGAGCATCCTTCTGCAGGAACTTAGTTCCCTCCACCTCTCTGCCCTGAGCCTCTGCAGCTCAGGAGAGGCTGGAGGGTTACCGGACCCAGAGGCAGCCTCAGCTTTCCCTGACGGGGCTGAGAGTGGAGCACCTGCAGACAATGGGTCCTCCATCACCTCAGGAGCCAGAGCAGACTTAGCTGGTGAGGACTCTTCACAGGTGAGGACCCTTCGGGCTCATGCCCCAGCCCCGGCTCAGCTGGTTCTGGAGGCGGGGAATCCTGTGCAGGCTGGGATCCCTCAGGTTCAGCATCCGAGTCCGAATCCCAGGCCATCACAGATTCTGTGCCAGGTCTATGGGACCACCTGCCCCTGTCCAGAAGTGGCATCAACAACCACAGTTAGTGCCAGAAGGACCCGTGCTTCAGGACCTATGTTTGGATGCTCTCATTTCCAACACAATTAGAATTGCCTTTTGTTACATTACAAAGAAACCACAGAATGCCCACAGGCAAGTTTCAAAGAAGCGGGAAGCATGTTCTCTAGCCTTTGTCTGAAAGTAAATAGACTTCAAGATGGCTTAGCGATCTCTGATATCCTGCACACATGCTAAGCCAATTTGGGGCTTGTATGGATGAGGTTTCAACTCTGCTCTTTAATGCCAGCTTAAATGTAATGTAACCATTTATGGCACGGGAGGAGCCATGCCAGGTACAGGCATTTGATTCCCCTGGAATGTTTGTCTGAGGCTGGACAGTGAGCAATTGCTCCAGGCTGCAGACACCTTGGACTCCAGTCAAAGTAGCATCACTGCTATGATATGATGCAATGGTTCCGAATGGAGTTATCATTCAGCACCACCCTTGACATCTTTTCCTGCTTGTTGGAGCTGGAAATGTGTTTGTTTTTGCAGTCCATAAAAGCACAATGCTGAAACTCTGCACAGAACCAGGATTTCTGGAATCTGCTAAATTTCAGTGTTCCTTCTCTATTATTTGAGGGTAAGGGACAAAGTACTTTGCAAGCAGGGAAGGGGAATTCTATCCATTTTAGTTTCTTTCCATTTCTCAGTTTTCCGGTCTTAAGTTCAGTTCCGCACATTTTCACTTCAATTTGTGATTATTATTTTTTTAAGTCTTCATGAAAATTCGTTAGCATTGTGGTATAAATTTCTCACAATATACACATTTTTGTATGCAGTTTTGCCCCAAACACATATTTTTGCAGAGCAATTTCCGCTAATGTAATGCATTTTTGTATGCCATTTTCACTAATACATGCATTTTTATGCACATTTTACCCTAACAGATGCAATTTTGTAAGCATCTTTTCATTGCAGAATTGTAGTGCAAAATTTGGAAAAGTGCAAATTTTGAAGGATGGCTGTGTTTTTATTTGCATATTGATTCCGAAAGTGTGAATTGGATAGGTTCACCGTTAAATGTAAACTGAATCCCCATCATCATTTGTATGTATTATTAAAGTGATCTTTGTTAGTCCTGGACAATGAGTTGTACAACACTACTATTTGTTTACTTAACGTTAATCTCCTTTAAATGCACAAACCTAAAGTGCCAAGATGTGCGTGAATCCCAAAAAACAGGAGGCACCCTCAGAGAAGTGGCTTGGTATCACTATTACTCTCCATGCATTTAAAAGGCAGAAACATACTGGAAGTGATGGACTTGCACCACAAAGGCTGAATAAGAGGCTAGCTTGAATTTGCAATCCACAGGTCATAGAGCTGAGCTCAAATTAGCCCAATAAGGGAACAACAGATCAACTTTGCAGTAAAGTCATAGACTCCCCATTAGCACAGAGCTTCAGATTCAGATTTCTCTCTCTTAGTTTAAGCACACTTTGATCCAGAGAGCACTGGGCTATTAACGGAACAGTGGGAGAACAGGTAGATTTCACCCTCTGTTGTTCCTTGTAAGAGGTTAGTAGAAAAGTTTGGGAGAAGAGAGCAAGAGCTGTTTATCTTTATAAACCACCATGAATAAGAAGATCTGTTCTGCATTAAAGAAACTAGCTATCAGCCATGTGCACGATACTCTGGTTTCTCTTCAGATCACACTCAGCTATGTGCACCGAATGTTGAAACATACTCCTAGCAGCACATTTGACAGCAACTGATTTCATTTGCTTTGTGAAATCTTATCTTGTTTTACAACTTGCCTACCACACGATCTCTCGTCTCGTCCATTTGCCTCAGGGCCCCAGCAGGAGCTGCAGCATAGCACAGGGGTGGACAGGCGATCTGAGAACATTTACAAGGCTGCTGAATGAAGCTGTTGGATACCGGTTGCAGATTACCTTGGTGACAGAAAGCCTGGTCAGACACAGCCCACATCTCAAATTGTCATCATCAGCTGATCTTGCTGATGTCCCCGAGGCAATGCCGTGTTCCTTTGCTTGGAAATGGCCAAAGGAGCTGGAATGAAAAAGGAAAAGTTGGAGAACGATGTTGTCTCTTTTCATCTATGAGGCTATTGGAAGGCTAAATGTATAGTCTGCTCCTCTAAGGCGCTCAGAGAATAAGGAAAGGTCTTGCCCCATGAGGGAAGAAACTGAATTAATGAAAGGCATGCTCACACTCGTTGTTTATGACAAGTCTCTACTGATCTGAGGCATCTGCAATATCTTTCTCATCCGCTTTTGTCAGAAACTATGAAATGTAGCTGAAGTGTGTGACCCATCTATGTGTAGGATTAAATGTCTTGAAAGATAGGTAAAGGTAAAGGACCCCTGGATAGTTAAGTCCAGTCAAATGTGACTATGGGGTTGTGGCGCTCATCTTGCTTTCAGGCTGAGGGAGCCGGTGTTTGTCTGCAAACAGCTTTCGGAACACCGTGACGGAAACCAGAGCACACGGAAACACCGTTTACCTTCCAGTCGCAGCGGTACCTACTTATCTACTTGCACTGGCATGCTTTCGAACTGCTAGGTTGGCAGAAGCTGGGACAGAACGATGGGAGCTCACCCCGTGGCAGGGATTCGAACCGCCAACCTTATGATCAGCAAGCCCAAGGGGCTCAGTGGTTTAGACCACAGTGCCACTCACATCCCACTTAAATGTCTTGAACACCACAGCAAACCCTCAAAAGATATCTAAAATGGTGATGTGAAAGCTTAATCATGTATACCAGGCAGCATCTGAGCCACAGGCAAAACCAGTATTTTGTAATCTCATGTCTAATGGCTGTATGAATTGGCTCTTAATCTTTTATAATCATAGAGTTGGAAGAGACCACAAGGGCCATCGAGTCCATACACTTGGCATAGTTTACTATTATTTGTCCCAACAGGCATTGTCATAACTATGTAAGCAGTCATCACAGTACAACAATACAAATTCCAGAGAGAGAGAAAGGCGGCCATGACTAGGGATGGGTGAGAAATACGATTTAGTTCACATTTAAAGGGCGTGAGAGCTCTCGCTGCTGCCATGCTACCCTGCTCAACAGCTGTTGGGCGGGAAGCTGAATGTACTGCAGCAGGCTCCCCACTTACACACATTTTACTTAAGTGCACGGGGGCCTGGAACGTATTTTTCACTCTATAAAATGCACTTTTTCACTCCTAAAAAGTCAGGGGAAATGTGTGTGCGTCTTATGGAGTGAATGCTGGCTGCGCGGCTATCCCAGAAGCCAGAACAGTGAGAGGGATCGCTGCGCAGCGCTCCTTCTTGGTGTTCTAGCTTCTGGCTTAGCCCCTCTGTCCCTTCCCCCACCTCCTGGAAAAGCCCCCAAGAGCCGTGCTTCTTTTAAAGAGCTGTGCGGAGCGTGTGTGCGGCTCTTGGGGGCTTTTCCCCAGGAGGGAAAAGGGCAGCCCGTCAGTGACGGGCTGCTCTTCTCCCTCCTCGGGGAAAAGCCTGCAAGCGCCGCACACACGCTCCACGCAGCTCATGAAAGGGAGCGCTGAGCAGAGCCTGGGATGCATACAGGCTCTGTTCAGCGCTCCCTTTAAAGAATATTTTTTTTCTTGCATTCCCCCTCTAAAAATTAGGTGCGTCTTATGGTCAGGTGCATCTTATGGAGCGAAAAATACGGTAAGTGGGGAGTCACCTGTATAGCTAAACAGGTACTCTGAACTGACCACTGGAAGACAACCAGTGGTCTAAGAATCCTGAGCTGACATATCATTTCAGACTGCTGGTGAATTCAACCTTTTAAATATAAAAGCCTCCCCACAACGAATAAACTAGCAGAGCAAAAAGTAAAATGGGCTAGTATCTCCCTGTTGTATTTTATTTGTAAGGATTTTAAAACAACAACAACATGGGAAAACATTATAAAAATTGTGACTCCTCTTGCAACCTAGAATAGTTCAGTCCAGTCTGCCACCTTTTAATTACTGGACCACTTTCATTCTTCTCTATATGTAGATCAAGTATGAGCTGAAGTCCTTAGAAAACTACGTTCAGGCAACACAGTATTACATTCTATTTCATATTTATTCTCTGCCCCCCCAAGTAATAAATAAACAAATGATTTGTTATCTGCTCCGGTTGTCAAAAATAAAAAATGCAGTATTCCTTACACAACATGTTATGTATGGCTGTTTATAGCTGGGAGGGAAAAAGAAAGACCACAACGTAACAGGAAATGATTGTCTACTGGGATTCTTCCAGGAAGCATTTTATTCCAATCTAGCCCAAACATGACTGCAGAATCCGCTCCCATGTGTGAATGTAAAGAAACACTTTCCCTACTACTGTGGTCTAAGAAATCTTAGACTGATAGGAAGAGAAGCTGCTTCACCTTTTGGAGCTTGCCAGGAGACAGCGATTAAGAGTAAAGGCTATCTGGTATGTACATGTAGCTTGGCCTTTTGCCAGTGGAAGCAGTTGACTCAGGCCTGTCCAATTTAATAATAATAAAATAAAGAAAACCAATCTTAAACACAACCTGGATGAACTAATTTGCAACCTACTCTGTTGGCCTGAACAACATCCTGACCGCAAGATTAATCCCTAGGGACACAGAAAAAGACAGAAAATTAAGTAGTGTGCAGGGATCTGACAGCAATATAGATATGAAGCAGAGTAGAAATTAGGATGGAACAGGTACTAGAAAAGTAATTATTTGTTTGGCAGGCTACAAAGTACATCTGGCTTCAGTAAATGTGTGGAGGCTGTGGTGGATGCTTAAGATGTCGAAGTTGATTAATAGGCCAGGAGGTATAAATCAACCCATGAGAAAGACAAAACAGGAGAATAATGTTGGTCTCCTTTTTGTTGTCCATTTTTGACTGGTGCAAATCCACGCCTTTGAAGCCAAGATAATGGGCAGCAAACAGTTTTCCGCCTTGGGCATTAATGAAGTCCAGCAGGCTCCTGTCAATCTCTTTTATTGGCAGATCAGGTGTCCCCAGATGGTCCAAAGGACCGTCTGTGACATGTTTATCTTCATGACAGTGAATGGATAATCTCCCATTCCTTAGGCCAAGTCATGTGCTTTTTAGATTCATTCAGCATAATTTTTCCCAGGCATATCTCATTTTACACTCTGCATCCTTGAACTTCCATCTTTCCATCTAGCAACTGTTTTCTACTTTGAGGGGAACATGCCCAATTTGCAGCCCAGTCGCCTATTCCTGATGGGACCAGGAAAGGAAAAGGTGCAAGAATTGCAGAAGGAGGCATGGCTGATGACACATTTATGTTCAAGCGAGACCTATCCTGTATCCAGAGAGTCCATGAAAATCTTGGACAGCGCCCTTCAGACCCTGAGGGGTCTCAAAAAAAGGTTCAGCTCACTCTTCATGAAATGAATCCCCCGCCACATTAAAAAGGTGCTTCATTTGGATGATGTCATTAGCCACAGGAAGAGATAAAAGAGGCAGCAATTCTCATTCCCCCACTCCCAGTTTTAAACTCAGTCCTCCACATTTCCATATCAGTGTGCACTTTAAAAAAGTCCTCATGAGAACTCAGCAGCATTTTAGTGTGGATTTCTTCTAACAGACACTTTTTGGTATGTAGTTTTGCTTAATGCACACAATTTTGCAAAGCAATTTTCCAAAAAATAAAGCATATTGTATGTTACTCTCATTAATATATGCACTTATATGCACAGTTTGGTGAATGCATTTTTGTACACTTGGCTAGAGAACTGCATTGCAAAATTCGGAGAAGTGCAAATTTCAAAAGAATGAGTGTATTTCAATTTGCACATTGTTTCAGAAAGTGGGAATTAGATAAGTTCACCTTTAAGTGCAATCAAATTTTGTCTCCATCCCTACCAACTTAGCTCCTCACCCTCAACAGGATTTTGTGCTTATGCTTTTGAAACTGAGGCAACACTAAGGGAAGCCTAAATCATGGGCATACCTAAAATAGCCAGATGTACTTTTTTCCTCAGCTGTTTATGGTTTTCTTTTAAAACCATAAATTTTGCACTGGTTCTTAAGGTGTTCTTAAGGTAGAACAAACCTAGACAAACCTAGACAGCATCTTAAAAAGCAGAGACATCACCTTGCCGACAAAGGTCCGTATAGTTAAAGCCCTGGTTTTCCCAGTAGTGATGTATGGAAGTGAGAGCTGGACCATAAAGAAGGCTGATCGCCGAAGAATTGATGCTTTTGAATTCTGGTGCTGGAGGAGACTCTTGAGAGTCCCATGGACTGCAAGAAGATCAAACCTATCCATTCTTAAGGAAATCAGCCCTGAGTGCTCACTGGAAGGACAGAGCGTGAAGCTGAGACTCCAATATTTTTGCCACCTCATGAGAAGAGAAGACTCCCTGGAAAAGACCCTGATGTTGGGAAAGATGGAGGGCACAAGGAGAAGGGGACGACAGAGGACGAGATGGTTGGACAGTGTTCTCAAAGCTACCAGCATGAGTTTGACCAAACTGCAGGAGGCAGTGGAAGACAGGAGTGCCTGGCGTGCTCTGGTCCATGGGGTCACAAAGAGTCGGACACGACTAAACAACAACATAGGTAGAACATAGCAAGAAGAGACTGCAATTGTAATAGATTAGGCTTTCCTACACAGCTTTTAGGTCACTCCTAGGGATGCTGTGATGGCCACTGCAGGTATAGGGCGGTATACAAATTTAATAAATAATGATAATAAGAGTAAGTAGGCTGTCCTAGCCCTTTCCCTTCTGTCACACAACTTCTACATACAGCTTGCGAAGCAGGCTCCAGCTCTGCAGAGCTGCCAACAAGGCCATAGTTTTTTAATGCAAGATTAGACAATTGTAGATTCCAACCCCACTACGGCAGAAAGGGGACAAAATGCCTGTTTTTGCTTTTTTGTGTTGTTGTTTTTTTTAAAAAACCCCTCTGTAAAACAGATTCTCAAATTTGGTTTAGACTTGATGATAACCTGGAGCCACATCAACTTAAGAGACAGAAGTCCCATAGTGTAAAGGCTGCAAGGGGAAAAGTGAGCTCAGAATAGGGGAGGCGCTGAAGCAATTCGTCAGCAGAATGCTCAATTCCTAACCCCTGCTGGTATAGATAATCCACACAGCACTTGGCATTCCTGAGGGAGCAATCCCACAGAAGCTGCCCTTTCACACTGCCAGCAGTAGTATTTGTTTACCGTCAACATCCATACCCTTTCCATGGTGCCAGCTCTAGTAAAAATTCTTTCACTTCAGGCTTTGGGTCTATGAACAATTTTTATTGGGAAACATATCGTGACCTGTGAGATCAGGCCCACGACCCACCGTACATAAACAGAAGTGGAGAAGCCAAGGGTGCGTGTGTTTGACATTGCCAACATCGGAGGTGCTAGTTTCTGTGCAATGGCACTTTTGAAGGGTGAATTGGGTGAACAGTGTAAATTACCCCAATGAATGTTTCTCACCTCTTTACATAGTTATTTATAAAAGAGTCTTCAGGCCCTGTAGCTTCTGGTTAATAACTGCTTGGTACATAGTCTTGGGAGGCTTCCTTTCCTAGAAAGGAAACTTCAGGAATAATAATGTATCTGGAATTTGTTGTTCGGACTCAGACATGTTCTCTCATTCTTCAGAGAGAAGGTAACAAAATAGGTTACAGGCTGTCACTGACAGACCTCCAAACAACACTGAGGAGAAATGATAAAGGTACATCCCCAAACCGAACTCCTGCATCTATTATTTCTATAGCAGTAACTGGGATTTAATTATTTCTATAGCAGTATACTGTCAAGCATCGTTGAGCTATTTCTCAAAATGTCTTGTCGTCTGATATATGGGATAAAAATGAAGAATTTTACCAGCACCTTTTGTATTTTCCTCTCCCCTTCACAGTATTACCATGGAAATCTGCAAACCTAAATTACATGAGTGATTAGAGACAGAGTATTTTTCCCCCAGGCAGTTGAACTGATGTAATAGCACCATTATTGGGTACACTAGTCCTCTTCAGGCATTCACTATCTGGGTTGAGTAAATACATGAAGCACATGCTATCTCCACCCCCACTGCCATTCCAGTTACTTTCCATGAGTGTGAAGGCAACTATCTGAAGCACGTCTCTGAGCCCTGATTTTCCAGAGTTCAAAACGTGCAAGGAGCCTCCACAGGTACAGGACTCTCCTCATTGCAATCTGCCAGACTCCAACTTGTGTAGGGCAACCAGAATAGTGACAAGGCGTGGAGCTAGTAGCATGCTTGTCCCCACAGTCCTCTGTTTTACAATCATGCATCAGAACAGCATAAAAGGTCTGAATTCTGGTGCTCAGGTGATGTGAGCGCATATACTGAAAATATTATAACATAGATAAATATCTAGATGAACCATATCTGGAGTCGAACCACTTATGTAAAACACGATTTACATCATCACTAACCATTGGCCATGTTGGCAACATCTGGAGGGCCACAAGTTTATTGCATTTATTAATTAAATGTACACCCCCTCCCTTCCTCTCAAAGAAGCCCAGGATATAAAATAACAAATGATAAAATGATAAAAGCGTATTTGTCAGAGACTGCCTCCAGGTCCCAGCTCACAGAGGACCAACGCTAGCCAGAAGAACTGTACAAAAGTCTTTATTGAAATATCGTTTCCATTTCCAAACCCTAGCGTGCGTCTCTACGTCTAGACCCTAGATCGGCGAAGCTCCATCTGAATCTCCGCCCCCTGTACACCAGCTTAAGACTCTAGCCTTACCCCACCTCTTGCGTCTCTCCTTTCGCCTCTGGGTCCTACCACCCCCCGGGGTCCCTTCCTGCCTGGACGCTTCGGATGCGGACCCCTCGGACTCCTCCCCCTCCTTTCGGCGGGCTTTAGGACCTGGCTCCCTTTCCGGGCTGCTCATTGCACCACCCTCTTGTACATTTGAACTTGGCGCGCGCGCGCTGTCTCCGACCCTCCTTTCTACCGTTTCCTCGCTCTCTGACGCAGGCGTGGCCAACCCCGACTCA
>JAXCMG010016059.1:0-69540 GCA_034642415.1 Podarcis siculus
AGAGAGAGAGAGAGAGAGAGAGAGAGAGAGAGAGAGAGAGAGAGAGAGAGTGTGCACCTACCCTGAATTTATATTGTGTGCTTCTTTTAAGATTTTTCACAGTACATGTTCGGTCTTCTCCAGTGTACTTTGGGTGAAACACACTATCCTAAGGCGTAAAGGAGGACATAAGTTAAACAGGAACTACAGAGGCAATTAAGGAACAGTGTCGACCTTATTACGTCACTAAGCAACAAAGCACTGTTGCCCCATGAAGAGAGCAGCTCTTCTCTATCGCGGAATGTGCCAAATTATAACAACAACATAATATTATTTATACCCCGCCCATCTGGCTGGGTTTCCCCAGCCACTCTGGGCGGCTTCCAACAGAATAAAAAAATACAATAGTCTATTAAATATTAAAAGCTTCCCTAAACAGGGCTGCCTTCAGATGTCTTCTAAAAGTCTGGTAGTTGTTGTTCTCTTTGACATCTGGTGGGAGGGCGTTCCACAGAGCGGGTGCCACTACCGAGAAGGCCCTCTGCCTGGTTCCCTGTAACTTGGCTTCTCGCAGTGAGGGAACCACCAGGCGGCCCTCGGCACTGGACCTCAGTGTCCAGGCAGAACGATGGGGGTGGAGACGCTCCTTCAGGTATACTGGTCGTTTAGGGCTTTAAAGGTCAGAACCAACACTTTGAATTGTGCTCGGAAACGTACTGGGAGCAGCGGCCGCTCCCAGTCCGCATTCTGGATTAGTTGTAGTTTCCGGGTCACCTTCAAAGGTAGCCCCACATAGAGCGCATTGCAGTAGTCCAAGTGGGAGATAACTAGAGCATGCACCACTCTGGCGAGACAGTCTGCAGGCAGGTAGGATCTCAGGCCTGCGTACCAGGTGGAGCTGATAAACAGCTGCCCTGGACACAGAATTGACCTGCGCCTCCATGGACAGCTGTGAGCCTTCCTTGCAGGCAAAATCCTCTCCTTCCAGGTTCCTCCCAGGATTCTGTAGTTCTGAATCATTATTTTTTAGCTGGTTGCAGAATGTCTCTGGCGCATTTGTTGTGGGCTTAAAAAGCAGGGGACGAGGGAGAGGGAGGGAACATGCTGAGAACTTGGCGCTACCTCTCAGGACTGCACCAGACACTGCCCTCTTATCAAACCTTCCTGGGCTACCGTAGCCTGTTTGCCTCCTGAAACAACTGCGGCACTCAAACCAAACATCCAAGCAGATGGAGCGCAAACCCAGTGTTGCCCCTTCCAGCCAGGTGGGCATCTTCTCACAAGGAGAGGCTCTTTTCATGAGCATGAATCTAAAGCCTCATATATCAGCTTATGTGGCACCAAGCGCCCTGCATTTTGAGAGGTGGACTGCATTCAGCAGCACCCTACATGCTCGCCAACGCTTTGCTTATAAACTGAGGGTGCACTGCCAAGGTTATCAAACAAGCCAGAACACTGTGCATGTGTGATAAACCCGGAATAGTTGAATATAGAATATAGAATAGAATAAATTTTATTTATATCCCGCCCTCCCCAGCCGAAGCTGGGCTCAGGGCGGCTAACAACAATCAAATAATCAAATAAAACAGTTGAATAATCACACATTCTAAAAATATTTCATTATAAAAATTAATTAAAATCAAATTGATGGCAACCGATTAGGCAAAATTCTGTGCAGGTTGCCAGAGGAGGGAGTCAGGCTGCACCCTGACCAAAGGCCTGGTGGAACAACTCTGTCCTGCAGGCCCTGTGGAAAGATGTCAGGTCCCGCAGGGCCCTAGTCTCTTGTGACAGAGCATTCCACCAGATTGGAGCCGCAGCTGAGAAGGCCCTGGCTCTAGTTGAGGCCAGCCTAACCTCTCTGAGGCCTGGGACCTTGAGGATGTTTTTATTTGCAGACCGTAGGTTTCTCTGTGGGGCATACCAGGAGAGGCGGTCCCGTAGGTACGAGGGTCCTAGGCCGTATAGGGCTTTAAAGGTTAAAACCAGCACCTTAAACCTGATCCTATACTCCACCGGGAGCCAGTGCAGCTGGTATAGCACCGGGTGAATGTGATCTCGCAGCGAGGACCCCGTAAGGAGTCTCGCTGCGGCATTCTGCACCCGCTGGAGTTTCTGGGTCAGTCTCAAGGGCAGCCCCACGTAGAGCGAGTTACAATAATCCAGTCTGGAGGTGACCGTCGCATGGATCACAGTGGCTAGGTCAGGGCGAGAGAGATAAGGCTGAAAAAGACTCATATTTGTGGATTGGCTGTATGAGCCAGCCTTCCTGAACCTGGTGCTTTCCAGATGTCTTGGACTACAACTCCTATCAGCCCCAGCCCACGAGGTAGGTGGGGTTTGTATTTCAAAACACTGGGCAAGGCTGACTGATATGAGCCATTAATACTTGCAAACATGAGCAGGGTGATGATTTAAGGCACCACCGTCCCAGCGCAATATCAAATGCTGGACAATGGGCCATTGACATAAACAAAACAGAGCTGATGTATGGGCCAACACCTTGCTTGGTAATACAGTGGTACCTCGGGATGCAAATGGGATGCTTTCCGGAGCCACGTTCGCATTCTGAAGCGAACGCAACCCGCGTCCGCACGTCATGTTTTGCCGTTTCCACGCATGCGTTTGGCGTCATATTGAGCGTCTGCGCATGTGGTGAAACCTGGAAGTAACGCGCTCCGTTACTTCTGGATCGCCGTGGAGAGCAACCTGAAAATACTTAACTTGAAGCACATTTATCCCGAGGTATGACTGTAATAATAATAATACAGTCCTACCCAGGGTTACAGATAATTCAGGTTGCGTTTTTTCAGGTTACGGACCGCCGAAACCTGGAAGTACCGGAACGGGTCGCGCATGCACAGAAGCACTAAATTGTGCTTTGCGCAGAAGCGCTGAATTGCAACCCGCGCGTGCGCAGATGTGCTGCTGTGGGTTGCGAACATTTGCAACCTGAGCGTCCACTGTAATAATAATAATAATACCATATTTTTTCGTGTGTAAGACTAGGTTTCCTCCCTAAAAAATAATGTCAAAAATTAGGGGCGTCTTATACACGGATAGTGTCCCCCCATTTTCTTAAATCTGAGTCCCCCAAAATAGGGGGCATCTTATACATGGGGGTGTCTTACAGATGGAAAAATACGGCAACAACAACAACAATAGTACCCCACCCATCTGACTGGGTTGCCCCAGCCACTCTGGGTGGCTTCCAACCTATTAAAAACATTAAACAAACTTCTCTATACAGGGCTGCTTTCAGGTGTCTTCTAAAATTTGTATGGTTACTTAACTCCTTGACATCCAATGTGAGGGTATTCTACAGGGTGGGCGCCACTACCGAGAAGACCCTGATGCTATTTCACCACCATTGGAGGATGACTCATGGGGGCTACAAAGGAACCACCATGTTGCACTGAGATTGGGCAGGAGAGAAACAACTCAACCTAAGCTTTGTCCTTTCAGCCAATTAAGAATTAACACCCCCGCAAAAAAAACGGTGTGTGCTTGACATACAGTGGCAAGCAGCAATAAAAGGATTGCCTCTAATTGGACCCCTCTGCTCTTTTGCTTTGCACAGGGAGCCATTTTGGGTGCAGCACTGCACACGTACCAAGTTCACATGTGTTGATATGGCACAGCCTGCAACAGGGGCGAAGAGAAGAGCTGCCCACAAACGGGGTGGGTGGGGAATTTAAGCAAAGCGCAGCGGAAACTAAGGACACACAGAAAGTACTCAGAAAAAGCTCTCCACCTCCAGCACTCCCTGGTCTGGTTTCACAAAGGATGCATAGATTGTCCCTTGCAGCCAAGGACACCATTATTTCTGGGTCCCTTCAATGTTGTTTCTATGGCACCACATAGCGAATCGTTTTGTGTTGCGCAGGTTTCATAGGAACGCTCAAGTGTAGAGCACTTTAAGCCCAGCACATCTGATGACGAAGGTTCAGGCTCGGATTCAGATATAACTTTTGTTACGTGGGTCATAGGAGATCTTATTAATATAACCCTCTGTTCACAATGGACTCAGAAAACTCAATCGCAAGACCTATACAAATGTTATAAAAGGCCCTTAAGACATTCCAGGGCACTGTGACTTTTCAGCTGAGGCTCTATAAGTAGCAACCAGGAAGACAATTCAATACGCAGAAGCCCCCAATTTATTCTTATGGGTGCAGCCGCATGAATTTCTGCTTCTGTAGATATTGAAACAGTCTAGTGGGGCCTGCAACAAAACTTTGCAGCATGGCGTGCTGCAACAGCCGTCCACACACCCTTATAGGATGTGTCATTCCAACCACACTAGCCCTGGCTTTCTGCCTCATCATCCCAACAATCAGTGAATATTCCTTCCCCAACCATTCCCTCATTTTCTCCCACTGCCCTCTAGACTCTCCCTCCCCCGTTTATTTTTTCCTTCCTGCAAACAGTGGGGTTCTCCCAAGCCTGCTAATATATCCTTCTCCCTGCCTCTCTCTCTCTCTGTCTGTGTGTGGCATTTTGGCCGCATAAAGGATCCACAGCGACAGAATGAGCTCACTATTTAATTTATCAAATGACATATAACAGATGAAAGTATAAGAATTTCGCTCTGTGGCTTCGTGAGCTCCAAAGTCTACTTGGAGCAAATAAATCCCAGCCAAGACTCTGTGACACATAACTATTTCACTTCTGCCTTTCCCAACTTCTCTACCATGAAGAGACAACATGGGTGGCAGTTACGTGCTGCCAACCTGAAAGAATTAACCTTTGCTCTCCCCAGAGCCGTGGTTCCCGTCAGGAGTTGGTCAACTTCCGTGGGATGTCAACTGACCCAGAGTTATTGCGTTGATGTATCCTGACAGTTCCTAAACTTTTTTCATCACCAACCTCTTGAAATTTCCTGATGGTCTTGGTGGACCACTTAAATGATTTTTCTGCCTGTTGCGGCAACTCTAATGCACTTTGGGAGATGCTGTATACTCTTTAATTGCATTCCTATTTATGTTGCATTACCCTTTGCATTCCACAGAAATCAAACTATAATATACAATAAAATGCAATATGCAAAACGGTAACAGAAGCAATAAATATACAATTAAAATCAGTACGGATATTTAATGCTAGCATGACATGGACCACCTGAATGATGTTCATGGACCACTGGTGGTCCATGGACCACACCAGGGGTAGGCAACCTAAGGCCCAGGGGCCGGATGCAGCCCAATTGCCTTCTCAATCCGGCCCACGGACGGTCCGGGAATCAGCGTGTTTTTACATGAGTAGAATGTGTGCTTTTATTTAAAATGCATCTCTGGGTTATTTGTGGGGCATAGCAATTCATTCATATTTCCCCCCAAAAAAATACAGTCCGGCCCACCACATGGTCTGAGGGACAGTGGCCCGGCCCACGGCTGAAAAAGGTTGCTGACCCCTGGACCACACAGTTTGGGAACCTTCCTCTACAGGATAAAAGGGCACCTCATTTTTACTGCACATCCATGACGATTTGTGCTCATGATGCTATCAGGGCAGCCATATGCAATACCACTTTCATTACTGTTTGTGCCTGCAAAAGTATTGGGGCAGTCACACCACGTAACATTTTGTACCACCAATGTTCCAATTCCATTTTTGTCCCGCTTTTGTTGCACGTAGCCCCTCCGCGATGCAATAACGTGGCAGCACTGGGGAAGCCTTGCAGGATAACTAGTATACCATTATCGTGTTAAGAACATGTTGCAGAATACACTTGTGATAAAGCACCAAGAGGAGGGGGTGCCCTGGATTTTCAACCCAGTGCGGGCTTCCCTCTGTATTCAGGTTCATGCCAGACCTTCCTGGATTCAGCTGCATTAACTCAGAACTTACATTATCCTCCTCCTGAATCTCCAGGGTGTAGGTGGTGACTTCCTCTGGTGTGCAGCCTTCTGCTTTGTTCCACTGCAGGGTGACCCAGGTGACTCCAGCACGGACAAGCCTCGGTGCAGAAGGGGTTTGAGGAATATTCCCTGACGTGTAGCATACAACTTCTTGGCTGAAGCCACTAAGGAGCAAAAGAAGAGGGAGAGCGTGGCCCTTCAAACATACTGCAAGTTGCAACGAGACACGCATCCCCCCGCAAAAAACAAAACCCCTTTCCTGCTTAGTAGTCGCACACTGTTTTGAATTCTAAATTCTACATTGAATCTTAGTGAGCGGGTGCTGGGCAGACACCGGATTTGCTAGTTGCCGTTCGGGATGGAGACTTCCCCTTATATCAGGCATAGGCAAACTCGGCCCTCCAGATGTTTTTGGCCTACAACTCCCATGATCCCTAGCTAGCAGGACCAGTGGTCAGGGATGATGGGAACTGTAGTCCCAAAACATCTGGAGGGCCAAGTTTGGGGGTGACTGTCCTTGAGACTCTATGCAGGCCATGCCTCCTCCCCAGTCACCCCTGACTGCTGGTCTCCCTGCCATCCACCCTCCCTGCCCCACAGACTCTACTGAAACAAAATTGGTTGGACAGTGTAGAAAGCAGAATTCTGGACTAGGTAGGCCTCTAGTCTGATCCAACATGGCTCTTCTTATAATTCTTAGCTCTGAGTTCAATTTGGGAGGCCGGCGACGCACACGGGTGCAGCTGTGATCAGGTGCAACTTACCTCATGCCTATGTCATTCTGAGCTGCTAATCGGAATGTGTAGCCCACAGCCGGACAAAGCTTCGTCAGCTTGTAATGTTTTTGGCTCCCAAAGTAACATTCTCTGAAAACATTGCTTCTTTTTCCCTGGAAGAGAACAACAGCTCAAAACTTAATAGGGATTCATGAATGTCACATTTTCCAAAGTCAACATGGACGATCTTTCACTAATTGCTTATCGTCGTTAAAAAAAATGCGCATGTGCAATGCCTGCATGTACCTTATGCTGCACACTTCAAATGATTGATCAGCGTCCTCAACAGACTAAAGCCTCGGTTTCGGGTTAAAATTTGCGTCTGAATTACCTGGTGGAGCCGGCCGCAAGTCTGGGAGCTCCTGGACAGCTTGCCACTAAGCAGCCTACACTGAAGTGCCTGCTTAACTCTCCTTTTGTCCTATTTATTTATTTATTTACTTACTTTCTAAAGAAACTTAAAAGGCAGTTTCTCCTTCTGTATCCAAAGCCGGCAGACTTGAGAAGTAACTTGCTGTCTCAAGCACAATACCGTTTTCTTTCAGGAGCTTACAAAGTTCACCTCTGTAGAGTTTTTGAAATAAGTAACATTTGTTTATCTATTCAAATTGTCTTTTTTACTCTGGTGAGAATGTGCGAAAAGGTATTTTCTGTGGTGGCTACCGGACTCTGGAACTCTTCTCCTGAAAGATTTGGATGACTCCTTCATTCAGGAGTTTTTGACCCACCTGTTTATTTTGACAGATGTAAGTTATTTTTTTGCTGCGGCTTTTTTATATTTTAATGCTTTCCGTGTACAGAGGAAGAGCAGGAGAGAAATGGATTTAAAGAAATAAACATGCATACACTTCCCAAGCTAGGTATGGGTTGGCTGTTATTTCAGACGCCTCACAGTGGATTGTATTTTGTGTTCCACTGGCAATCACACCAGAGACTGGCTGATATGCTAATGGGTGTTGCAGTTCAAATCTTCTGAATGGCACCAGGTTGATGACAGCACATTTAAGACAACAACAAAAAGCAAACCCACTTGAAGTCAGCAAATAAAAAAATGTACAATTTTACACTTACTTTTAAGACCTTAATACCAGGGACATAGGCTGTGTACACACCATACATTTAAAGCACATGACATCCCCCAAAGAATCATGGGGGGGTGTTGTAGTTTATCCCCCCCCACAAAGCTATAATTCCCAGCACTCTGCACAAACTACAGCTCCCAGGATTGTTTGGGGGAAGTCAAGTGCTTTAGATGCATGGTCCATATGCAGCCATAATCACTTGCATGGTTTGAACTGTACTGGTGTTTCTGAATTGTGTTGTTTACATGTTGTCGAAGATGTTTTACAGGGCACAACCACAAAAAAGCTGACTTTACACCTCCAGAATTCCATTCTCCTGCATTTGAAGGATTTTGCGCTTCTCTATAGAACAGATTTATGGTAAAACAGAAAGCTCATTGCTGTTTTTCCTGATTGATTACCACTTACCTCATCCCACTCTAAAAGGTAGCTGGTGATTTTTGAACCATTGTCGATAGGGGCCTGTGTATGGGGAGAAAGGAACAGAATAGGAAACTGACAGGAAGCTTACAGGAAAAAAAGACTTTTAGAAATCCCCACAGCAAAAATTTAAACAGATGTTGCACCTGGAAAGAGTAAATGGGTTCCACTTACACTTTCATTACCATCATTTATACAGAAACACAGAAAGCTACTTTATACTGTGTCAGACCATCTAGGCCAGTCAGACCATCTTGCCTACACTGACCAGCAACAGTTCTCCAGAGTGTCAAACTGGGGTCTAGGAATGCCAGAGGCTGAACCTGGGTTCTTTTGCAAACAAAGCAAGTGTTTTGCCACATCAGCTATACAGCGCCTTCATTTGTGACTCTTCTGGCCATGAGCGTTACTCTTGAGAAATTTTGTCCCCCTCTGAAGCAAACCTGAAGATTGCCTCACACATCACACCAGCTGTGTGGCGACTACTGAGCAGAAAATCCACAAAGGAAGCATGAAACAGCTTGCACGGTTTGAGCCAGTTTTAACCACATTGCTGAAATTTCCCTTTTCTGAGCCCAAATGTTACAGAAACGTCTTCAACCTCCCACACAAAGCGCTACGATACAAATTCCTCTCAGCAGAAACGGCTTGACAGGTTTAACACCAGAAGTGACGTAACAATATGCCATGGTTTGTTTTAGCCGCTTTTTGGTTCAACAAACCATGAATCATCTCAAAGGCGACCAAACAGGCCACGGCTTGGTTTCTCTAAAGCTTGGCTTGTTCTCCAGCTGCTCTTGCCTCACGTTGCTGCTGCTTTGTAAGCCTCCTGGGGTGGTTAGGCAAGGCTGTTGGACTTGGAAGTTAAAACAAGCCATGGTTCATAAGCTGATACCAAACCATGAATTCACTCTTTGTGGCTTGCTTCCAACCAAACCATGGTTAGCCAGCTAGGTTAATAAGCCTCACTCAACCTAAACAAACCATGGCTTATTGTTCAGGTGAACCAGGCTGGTCACTGATAGCTTAGAGACAGGAAGATCAGGTGGGAACCCTCAGCTGCCTGACAAAAGCAGGAAGATAAAGAGAAGCCCTTCAAAAAATCCCTTAAGAATGTCCATAGGAAGAGGCCCGAGCTTAGCAGAAATAGTAGTAGTAGTAGTAGTAGTAATAATAATAATTTATTATTTATACCCCGCCCATCTGGCTGGGTTTCCCCAGCCACTCTGGGCGGCTTCCAACAAAACACTAAAATACAACAACCTATTAAACATTAAAAGCTTCCCTAAACAGGGCTGCCTTCAGATGTCTTCTAAAAGTTTGGTAGTTATTTTTCTCTTTAACATCTGGTCCGAGGGCTTTCCACAGGGCGGGTGCCACTACCGAGAAGGCCCTCTGCCTGGTTCCCTGTAACTTGGCTTCTCGCCGCGAGGGAACCGCCAGAAGGCCCTCGGAGCTGGACCTCAGTGTCCGGGCAGAACAATGGGGTGGAGATGCTCCTTCAGGTATACTCCTTCAGAAGGGTAAGGATTTGATGACTCTTGGGTTCCCTTCTAACTCTACAATTCTGTGATGGTGGGAAGTCCCGGCCCACATAGGAAACAGCTTATTGTCGACGCAAATGTACTCCCCCTTGCCTTGCTCATATATGCCAGAAACAGTCCACCAATCTGTTTTTTGAAAAGATACACCACAAAATGGATCTCAGAGCTTTCACACTGCTTACCTTCCACTGTAAAGTTAGGGAATTTTTGGTCCTGTGCGAAGGTTTGGGTGGGAAGGGACATTCCGGGGCACAGCTGTGCGTGGTGAAGCTAACGGGTTCTGAACGGGATCCCTTTACTGAATTGTAGACGGCATATACCCTGAAATAGGGAACAAAGTTTGAAGAGGGGAAATAAATAGGCGTTATTGATCTGGCTGCATCTGAAGGAGGAGCGGCTCCTTGCTCCTTTCGCCAACCTCACTAGAATGTGTTAGCAGGTCGGTGTTGGGTGACCCCGGTGAACAACTTAGTGTTATCTGACGCTGCAGGCTTGCCGAACACCTACTGCATGGATGAAGGACACGTGACCTGCTCAGATGCTGTTGGACCACAACTCCCATAGGTCCCAACCCCCAGCATGGCCAATGATCAGGGTGATGGGAGCTCAAATCCAAGAACATCTGAAGGGCTACAGGTCCTGGTCCCCCCCGGATCTACTGGATTAGTGCCTTGGATGGGAAATGACCTGGAAGCCAATGTAGGAGCAGGATACCACGCAGACATGTATTTTCTGAAAACAAGTGGATGTTTGATAAGTTGCAGGAGAAGTTCTGTTAGTGAATTCCTGTTTTTATAATACTGTTTTACCGGTTTTTCTGCTTCGTATACGCTTTTGTGTTATATTTTTGTATACAAATCAAAACAGGTTTTTTTAAAAAAAGAAATATCAAGCAGTTTTTAAAGTAGTTAAATAAAAAAATAGATGCTACTGTGTAAGAGGTTCTTTTTACTAGAGTGGACCCAGCAGTCGGAACAGTTCACGTTCAAAGGCACAAGCTCAATATGTAGTCCAAATGCAGGGGAACGAAACTGTAAACGAACCATCTTCAGTCCAGACAAGCCCCCTCTGCCAGCAGAAAGTTCAGCCCAATTTAGGTTATTTATTCACATCAATATGGCCCTAGTAAAGGTAAAAGGACCCCTGACCATTAGGTCCAGTTGTAGCCGACTCTGGGGTTGCGGCGCTCATCTCGCTTTATTGGCCGAGGGAGCTGGCGTACAGCTTCCGGGTCATGTGGCCAGCATGACTAAGCCGCTTCTGGCAAACCAGAGCAGCGCACGGAAATGCCATTTACCTTCCTGCCGGAGTGGTACCTATTTATCTACTTGCACTTTGACGTGCTTTCGAAATGCTAGGTTGGCAGGAGCAGGGAGTGAGCAACGGGAGCTCACCCCGTCGCTGGGATTCGAACTGCCGACCTTCTGATCGGCAAGCCCTAGGCTCTGTGGTTTAACCCACAGCGCCACCCGCGTCCCAAATATGGCCCTATCCTGGTTCAAAAATGACCTCCTGCGACTAGGGGGAGACAATGCCAAAGGGCTTCTCCATATTTTGAGTTTCTGTGTTCTCTCTTTTTTTGTAGGCTGAGCAGTGAATCAGAACCTGGTGTGAGAGGCAATTACATTTGCACCATCCATTCGGCAAGGCATTCCCATGACTATACTGAAGTGCTAGAATGGGAAGCTTTGAAGAACTGGCTTGGAGTTCTCAAGGAGGAATAGCACTCCTTGAGAACTGGTATAGGGCATAAGGCGTGAGCCAGTGCAAATCCTGCCTCATCAGCTCGCCTTGGGACATATGGCAATATGTGCACCGTATCTACTACATTGTAAAATGAACGAGTTAACACAAATGTTTATGTGCTTGTACGTGCATCTTTCGAATGCAGAGCTCCTTTAAAAGGGATGCAGACAAAACAAAGCAACTAGAAATTGTATCAGAACATTGTGTGGGTTTCTATTTGAGGCTACTAAGCGCTGAACATGACCCACAATGACATCTTCTTGGGAAGAAATAAAGACACCTGCATTCACAAAGGAGTGACATAATAGATGCTGGAAAGTCTTATACAGTAGTGTAGGATTCTTAGGCATCGCAGGAAAAACCACAGGCGTATTCCAGAACAGTTTATCCCTCTGAAAATGTCAACCTCTGGAAAACGTTGCCAAGGTTAAGACACTCTTGACTTCGCTTTTGCGCTCTCTCGTCCAAACTGGGCAACCAAATGAACACGTAAATAGCTTCTCCCGTATAACCTCGGGTGTGCTGTCGTTTTGGATCCAGCCGTATGTTTCCTCTGTGAATCATTTCTAGGCCGTATCTCTTGAACGCCTTCTTTATTGGCGTGTGAATGTGGGAGACGACACATGGAGCAAGAAAAGGAGACAGCCTCTCTGCCTTTGCCAAAACGTAGCAATTCCCTCCCTTAAACCAAAGGGAACCGACGGCTGGACAAGAAGGCTTCCCTCACACAGCGACGTGCCAGAGAAGGGAGTTCTGGTGGTGGCAGAGAAACACAAAGCCCACCAGCTGTTCATTCGCCCTCAGTCTAGCACAGGTCCCCAGGAACCTGTTTGGGGATTTAACATATTTTTCGCTCCATAAGACACACTTTTTTCCTCCTAAAAAGTAAAGGGAAATGTCTGTGCATCTTATGGAGCGAATGCACTGGACAGCAGAGGGATCCCTCAGCTGCCGCTGCAGTCGCGAGCTGAGGGATGCCTCCGCAGCCGGAGCCATGCCTCCTGTCCATTGCTCGCTGTAATGCAAGCAGAGCCAGAGCCACTGACATGCTCTACGCAGCTCTGCTGGCTTCACAGTGAGCTGGGAGGAGAGGCGGAAGGGGCTCCCGTCTGCCCCTCCTTCTGCCTCGCTGTAAAGCAAGCAAAGCATCTGTCCCGGTGTGTCTCTTCCTCCTCCTCCGGCGTTGCCTTGGTTTACATCGAGGCGGGAGGAGGGATAGGCAAGCAAAGTGCTTTAAAGGAAGAAAAGCGAGAGCCCCTTACACGCTCTGCGCAAAAGTTTTTTTTTCTTGTTTTCCTCCTCTAAAAACTAGGTGCGTTTTATGGTCAGGTGCGTCCTATGGAGCGAAAAATACGGGTATCTTCTTGCACCCTTCTCTGGGGTCTGGTAGTATCTGGGGAGAACTTGGGCAGTAGCCAACTACGTCTTACTCAGAGCAGATCCATTAAATTTAATGAACGAGACTAAGTCAGGCGAATTAATTTCAATGGGTCTACTCTAAGAAAAACTTAGGCTTTTTGCATGTTACGTGACTTTTCACATAACGTAAAAGCCATTTCCTGGAAATCAAGTGGAAGCTCAGGGCTCATTTCTGTGTCGTTTCCAGGAAAATACCGTTTTGCAACTCCCTTAACTTGGAAAATGGTGGGAGTTTTGTGCTGATAAGGTCTGGGGCAGTATGGCGGCCTGCAGTTCTTTCCCGCCATTTAAAATTTAGCATGGTGGCATATTAACCAAAAAGCCACATTTCTACAACACAGCAAGGTACTGCTGTGTAAAGGGCGGTTGAAATTGGGACAGAAGTGCTAGTATTATATATACAGTAAAACTAATGCAATAAACTCCATGTCTGAATGCAGCCTTAGTTGACAATCATCTGTTGGTTCCACATTCATTAACTCAAGCATGGAGATACTCTAGCCCAAAGGCCTAACTGAGCCTCTTCATTCGGCTGTGAGGCTGCTTGGGCCTAGCCATGCCCACGTTTGATGTGGGGCAGGTAAAGATTCAGCTGGGCTGAAATGGAGACACTTAACTTGTGTGGGGGTGCTTTTTTGCATTTTGTTTTTAATACTCTGTGCTGGAGTCTCCAGCTGTTGTTGGACTACAAATCCCATCATTCCTAGCTAGCAGGACCAGTTTTAAGGGTGATGGGAATTGTAGTCCCAAAACTGGAGACCCAAGATTGGGAAACCCTGCTCTAACAAGACTGAGACACAATATTTTTTGTAGGCAGGAACATCTAGTCTACCTTATTCTTATCACTCAACCATTCTAGAAGCTTTTTAAAGTTTTTCCTTAGAAACAACAACCCAGCAACAGAATGTAAAACAACGAAATAAATCTAAACAGGCAGGGAGAGATTTGGAGCACACAGCCTGTTTAAACATGTGTGGAAAAGGGGTCTTATCCTTGACCTATGTAGTCAAGAGAAAATGTGGAGTTTGGAACTTAATAGGTTAAGTTCTTCCCATGATGCCTCAACATTCTGACGTCAGCTTTCGAAGCTGGGAGGAGCTGGGAGGAGTTACGTTCAGTTCTCTCTGTGTGTCTGAGAAAGAGAGACATGTTTGCAATGGCTGCCAGCAGTGATGGCTGAAATGTTTCAATAAAGAGCTGTAAATAGACGGAGTTGTCTGTGTATGCTTGCTTGAAGGAAGTAAGACTGCTTTACACCGCTGTGTGTTCTGCTCTGCTAAGCCGTGACCTGAAGGGAGCAACAGTGGCGCAGCTTACGAAGAAGTGTGCCGGACCCGTTATAAACTGCTGATTGACGATCGTAAAGTAATCAGAGGTCACGGCTCATCGATCAAGCTCGGCAGATCGATATCGCAACAGAAAAACAGAACATTTTCAGTATTTTACGTTTACTCACATTACAGTGACCGTCCAAATATTGACAATCCCAGATAACTTTTGTTAATATCTGTAAACTTAGTGATACACTGAGGAACACCAACGATCGGTCAAGCTGGTAGAAGTTGCCAACATTGACTTGGATTATGTCCCAAAAGAGGGGAAAACACGATTCTGTTTTCAAGCACTTACAAAATTAAGCCGGATAATTAAATATCCACATGTAAATGTCAGCAACTATAAAGTTTGGGACAGTCCGCTGCAACATCTATCACCGAATGGATTGAAACTGCAAAATCTTCCCAACCTATGTAGCTCACCTGACATGATATTCCGTTGCTGGCCTAAGATCTTTCAGTTTGTATTCCAATTCTTCTCCACTGAAAAAAGGAAATGAAAAATGGTAGCATTCATACGAAGAGTGCCAATTTACATAAATGTATAGCACACCTTACTTCTAAAGACGTAAAAAAACCAGCCTCTTAAGGAAAAGTAGCAATTTCAAGCAGTGCAAAATGCAATTAAGCACAATAGAGCTAATCCCAGGTTTTATTTTCCATTACAGAGTACACTGTAAATATTTCTTTCTTTCTTTTTTTAAAGACAGAGCAACCTCTAATCAATGTCTAACACAGTCCAGGCATGCTCACATTGCTGATGCCAAAAAGAGGGAAATGGTCATCAATGGATCATGGAGGCTAGAGGCCTAAATCAGTCCTACCCCACTCTTCTTCTTTTTGGCTATTCTCGAGTCAATTCTGGCACCGTTTTACAGCTTTTACAAAATATATGTCTGTGTATGCTCATTGTTTCCTACGTTTTGTAAACCTCTCTTAAAGGGCAGTATAAAAATACTACTACTATGCCTCTTGGATATCATGGAGAGTTTTAAAGCAGTGGAATTTCCACTGGCATACATCAGGGTATGGCTGTAAAGATACTGTACAGTGGTACCTTGGTTCTCAAACTTAATACGTTCCGTGAGTCCGTTTGACTCCCAAATCAGTTCAAAAACCAAGGCGCAGCTTCCAACTGGCTGCAGGAGCTTCCTGCACTCAGTCAGGAGCTGAGCTGGACATTCAGCTTCTGAAAAACGTTCGCAAACCAGAACACTCACTTCCACGTTTGCAGCATTCGGGAGCTGATTTGTTCGGAAGCCAAGCCATTTGGGAACCAATGTACCACTGTATTTTGGTACAAAAGATGGATTGTATGACTACAGTGACACGCTCACAACATGTAGCCTATGTTACGAAAGCCAACCCATTGTGCCCAGCCACTATGTTCTAAACTTGTTCTAAGTCCAGAGCACTTACAATAGAAAGGCCTCCGCTGCACTACGCATTTAAATCAGTGTCATACCACTTTAAACAGTCGCTGCTTCCCCCAGAGAATCCTGGGAAATGATATATATGATATACGATATCTTTATTGTCATTGTCCCATACAGAACAATGAAATTGAAAATTTACATAAAACATTCAAAACCCCCTAAAAACTCTGAAACCCCATTTTAAAATACAATATGCTATAGAGACTCCTTGCGCTACGTTTAGAACCAGAATTGCATTTGCGTAGAAACTGTTTCTCAGGCGGCTAGTCCTGGTCTATATGACCCTATACCTTCTTCCAGAAGGCAGAAGCTGAAATATCATTTCCGGGGTGCGTACTATCCTGTGCTATCTCTGCAGTTTTCTTATGGCACCTGGAAGCATAGATTTGATCCAAGGTGGGAATAGTGCACCCAATTATTCTGTCTGCAGTCTTTACAACCCTGGACAGCATTGTTTTTCCCTGGCCGTGCAGCTCCCAAACCACACACACAGACCATAAGTTAATGCACTCTCCACAGTGCAATGGTAAAATGCCATCAACAGGTCCTTTGAGAGATTGTTTTCCCGGAGGATTCTCAGAAAATATAACCTCTGCTGTGCTCTCTTCATCAGGTCTTTGCTGTTTTCTCCCCATGTTAGGTCATCTCTCAACTCCATTCCCAGAAATCGAAACACCGAGACCTGTTCCACGCACTTCCCCTCAATAATAAGTGGCTGAATATTCAATTTACATTTCCTAAAGTCCACAATCATCTCTTTTGTTTTATTCAAGTTAAGGAGTAAGTTGTTTTTTCTGCACCACTCCCCCAACTGCTCAACTTCCTTCCTATAGGCCGCCTCCCCCTCTCCAGCCGTGATTAAACCAACCACCGTTGTATCATCTGCAGACTTAATGATCTTATTACTGGGGGGCACACCCAGCTGTATAGAGCGTATATAGAAGCGGGCGTAGTTGCTTAAAGGCGCTGAAAGTTGTTAGGAGACCCCTCTTTCTCCCGCAGAGCTACAGTTCCCTCGGAAGAGGGTCTAGCTGTTCAACCAGTCTGGAAATTACAGCTCTGCTATGGCGGAAGATGGGTTCTTCCAACACGTCTCAGCATCCTTAACAAAGTATAGCCGCCAGGATTCTTTGATGGAAGCTGTGACTGTTTAAAGCAATACGATGCTGAACTTATACATAGAAAGCCCACACTTCCACAAGCCCTATTGCTTCCCATATTAAGATTCAGTGACATCCAAGCTTATGGAAATGCTCTCAAAGGCAAAAGGTGAATTCGTAAATTTCTTTGCTAAATGGCCTCTTCCTAGATGAAATGTGTGGACTGCACAGTAGTCAAGCTGGCATGCCACCAATATTCCGCTCTGGAAGTCATTGGGATACACACACACACACACTTAGCAGACGGCTATTCCAGCTGGTGAACACTATGGAAAAAATCGCTGGGAGGGGAGCTGAAAGGGAGGAGGAAATGGCAAAATGACAACTGTGAAAGTGGAAGGAACATTGTGCTTCACGCTGGAAAAACAGCGATGGCAGCTTCTCCTTACCCTTCCAACCCCAACACCTTAGCTTTTTATATATATATATAAAAACCATGTAAAAATCGTAGCACTTGCATATTCTCTACCTGTAAATCATTTTGTACTTTCCATCCCTCCCTTTGTCTGATAAGGCAACTTCGTAAATACAGGTATAAGGCAAACCGTTGCTGTGCCTATCCACACTCAGAAGGTCATTCGGAGGAGACCATGTGAGCAAAACTGTCCTCGCCTGGATATCGGAAACCTAGAGAGACAAAAGAAGATGGCGTCAGTGTCAGTGGCGAGATGAATCGTGGGCACGAATACATAGAAGAGGTGAAGACACACAACGGCATCACCAAAGATAGGGTGGTGGTACTCAAACCCCAAATAAACTGCTCCTTGTGCTCTACTAGAAACATTTTGCAACAGAACCAAGCGGTTGCACCCATCCCTAAGCCATGACGGAAGCCTTATTCAGGTACACCATTTGCAATATTAAGAGTCACAACCCAGCCCCTTAAAACTAGTGGAAGACGCTGGGCAGCTATGCTTATCCTACCTCCTCTGTCCCCATTGGCCTTAATGACTTAAGCAGGGGACTTTCTGAAGTGGGAAGCCTACTCTGGTTGGAAAGGCTTCTAGAATGCACAAGGAGCCTAGAGGAGCACCAAAGTTTCCTTCACAGTAGGAGCACTGCACACAGTCACCCTCCAAATCTTGGAAGCTAGACACAAGTAGCTCAGAACTGCGTTCCCTGAAGGCAGGGAAGCTCTCCAAGGTTTCAGACAAGGACTCTCTTCCAGCCTGAAGATGCTGGGACTGAACCGGAGTCCTTCTGCTATTGAGGTACGGCCCTTCACTGATGGGGCAGACCAAGCACACTCAACCCCACTTCCTCCTCTACGGTAAATGAATCCTGTGCACAGACACATGCCTGGAAGACGGTTTAGGCAGCGGTTCTCAACCTGTGGGTCCCCAGATGTTGTTGAACTACGACTCCCATCAGCCCTATCTAGCAAGGCCAGAGCTCAGGGATGATGGGAGTTGCAGTCCAACAACATCTGGGGACCCACAGGTTGAGAAAGGCTGGTTTAGGGAGATCTAGGATTAGGATTTCCCATGTTTGTCCTCTGCTAATCAGCAGCCCCATAGGGAGATGTGTAATTTTTTCCTCCCATGCCCTCTCTGCTGCTATTAACACGAGGAGGAGGCGACAGGTAGAGAAAGTGGGGCTGCCAAAAATCACTGTCGCCCACATCATGTCTGGTTTTGACCCAGACACACCAAGTGTGCGTTTCGTGCCAAGCTCAATCTCTGAGCCCTTTCGCTGAGCCAACAAGGCAGCGATACTAGAGAAGTTATTATCTGCAAACGCACTTAATCTTATCCCGCACCAAAACATCTGTAACCCTGAAAAAGGTCCACAAATGACTTTATGATCTTATTTGGAGTCAACCCCTAAAACGAGTTAATAAATCTTGTGGGCCGTGTTTATCAGGCAAAGGAGGAGTTCACGTAGCATTAACATTTTTCTGAGCTTATGTAAAAAAACCCCCTAAAACTAAAAAAAAAAACCCAAAACCACGGTGATTGCTTCAAACACCTGGAATGATTAAAGCTGACATCGAATTAAGCCAGACGTCTGCAGCGAAAGCTCAATGTCTCGAATGAGACGGTGCAATTAAAATGCCTCAGGGATAAAATGGTAGCCAAGAATAAAATATGTTTACAGCTGAAATAAGCCCCTACACAAAACGTTTGATATCAATTAGGCGTTTTATAGGTCAAAACGAGGACAAAAGACAACCAAATTGGATTGGGGGAGGTTTTTATTATTATTATTTTAAAAAGCACAACTGACTAAAAAGAGCACACACACCCCCACCATTTTGTTGATTATGGACACATGCTTGCATAACTGTTTTGCATAAATTCAGACAAGGATTTGGAACTTCATGTACCATATCCAGCCAATGTTCTGTTGGAATGCTTTCTTTCCTTTATGATCGCTAGCTAGGACACACGTATCCATTTAGAACATATGGCTAAAAACAAAACAAAAAGAACTTTCCCTTTTTTTTGGTATCCCTTTATAAACTTTAATAATTTGCACAATCCAGAGAGTAAAACAAACAGCAATTCCTGTGGACGTCCCGGGAAGAAAATCTTGGAAAACAGGGAGGATGAGGGGAATTTCACACAGGGAGGCAGCAAGTTATGTCGTTCGTTCTCCCAGGAGGTTAAAGCTCTGTTTTCTGAGAGAGGAAGGTGGCACCACAGATTCCGATGAAATAGAAGGAGCCTGACTGACACCCTATAGATCAGGGATGTCCAACCGGGCGACCTCGATCGACAGGTCAATCCCCAAGTGACAGCGGTAGATCGCGGGCTCATTTTCTTCTATGGAGGAAAAATAATCCTTGGGTATACTGTCCTGGTCGTTGGTTGGCTGTCGGCGCCCTGCTACGCCGGCGTCTCTGAAGCCCCTGCAAGTTCACTCTGGCAAAAGGCTTCGCGGATCTCCGGCCATGTGATGGTAGACCATTCCTGGTGGCAATTCTCTGCTTCCCCGCAACGGCCCGACCGAAGGTGAGCCCCCCTAAAAAAAAAGCTCAACTACTCTGGCTCCTCCTCCCCCCCCCCCAAATGGGTAGATCACTGCCAGTTTTTCATCTTGGGAGTAGATCGCAGTCTCTTGGGAGTGGGACGTCCTTGCTATAGATCACAGAATTGTAGAGTTGGAAGGGACACTGAGGATCATCAGGTTCAACCTCCTGCAACGCAGGAATATGCAGCTGTCCCATACGGGGATCGAACTTGCAACCATGGCACCATGCTCTAACCAACTGAGAAACCTGAGCTGTAAACCAAGAAACCATAGTTCAACCAGTCACCTCAGCCATGGCTTTGGCCCTAGCCCCACTACCTCCATCTAAAGCTCCAGGTTTGGGAGGAAGTCTTCTGTGTTGCCTAACATGGTCCTCCACTCCCCTGCAGGCTTGCCTGGGAGACATGGGTAGATCTAGGAATCTAAGTTAGCTTTCTCACAATTCTCCAGAGTGCCTGACAGAGCGATGTTGCAGGGCACTGCGGAAAACGTAAGATGCCAAAAGAACCACCGTGGTTATTTATTGAATTTCCGCACCGCCCTTCGTCCAAGGATCACAAGGCAGTTTGCAATGTAAAGACACAAAAATACAAACCATGATACCAAACAAAAACAATACCCACCCCCAATTTTAAAAGACTATAGGTTGTTTTAATTATCCAAAGGCCTGGGAGAAGAGGAATGTTTTCACCCGAGGCCCAAAGATATGTACTGTAAGGAAAGTGCCAGGGGAGCCTCCCTGGGGACAGCATTCCACAAGCAGGGAGCCACCACAGAGAAGGCCCGTTCTCGTGTTGCTGCCCTCTGGATCTCTCGTGTAAGAGACACACAAAAATGGGTCTCAGACGATGCTTGCAGAGTCCAGGTTGGTTCACACGGGAAGAGGCGGTCCTTGAGGTGCTAGGCAGCTTCACTGGTTTAAACGGAGAGTCAAAATAGATTCCACTGATCCATCTAAGTACCTTGAATTGAGCCAGAAGGTACCAAGCAGTCTATGCTGAATGTAGGTTGACATTTGCTGCAAAACAACCCGTCCATAAGACTTTACTATATGCACACTCCATTGGAAACCTTTCCTGTGAAAGCCCCATCCGGAATGAATGAGAGCTGGACTTATTGCATAGCTTGGATTCATTCCTAATATAGTTTGTGCCCTAATTAAAATACCACAGGGTCATAAAGTACTATACACCTAGGTTGAGAGAAATTGTTTCTTCTTGTACCACAAGAACAGAGAATCACAAAAGGCACATTTCTTTGCTTGGGTAATCCAAACTATTCAGTTTGTTATTTCCCAAAAAAACACATTAATTTCCCCCTTTAGACCCTGATGCTGGGATAGATTGAGGGCACAAGGAGAAGGGGACGACAGAGGACGAGATGGTTGGACCTTGTTCTCGATACTACCAGCATGAGTTTGACCAAACTGCGGGAGGCAGTGGAGGACAGGAGTGCCCGGCGTGTTCTGGTCCATGGGGTCACGAAAAGTCGGACACGACTAAACGACTAAACAACAACAAAGCCATACAATTGCTCATCGGGTATCATAAAGACCCAAAGTTGTCTGTTAGAAACAATAATCCAAATTAAAATGCCCACTTTAAGAAGGAATAAAAAAAGCAGATTACAGTTTATTGCACTTTTGGGGGGGGAAAGGGGAGAACCCTTCACGACAGAGCTTCAATTCCTTTAAGCAATATGTCCAGCACAAGCTTTCTCAGCTGCCACAGAAACATTTTAATTTCGAGATCCTGATACCGATTGTGTGTGTGTGCACATCGCATCTCCAAATTTCAACCCACAACTCAGACCTTGCAAAAAAGGGTTGCAATTTTCAAGAAGGTGCTCTTATAAGCAGTACCGTATTTTTCGCCCTATAGGACGCACTTTTCCCCCTCCAAAAATGAAGGGGAAATGTGTGTGCGTCCTATGGGGCAAATGCAGGCTTTCGCTGAAGCCTGGAGAGCGAGAGGGGTTGGTGCGCACCGACCCCTCTCACTCTCCAGGCTTCAGGAAGCTATCCACAAGCCTTGCAAGCCCGGTGGGAGTTCCCGCGGGCTCGCAAGGCTTGTGGACAGCAGCCTGTTCTGGGGGCTGGGAAAGCTCGGGCTTCCCCTACCCCAGCCCTGTGCCTGGAGGGGGGAATTTTTTTTTAAAATTCATTTCCACCCCAAAAAAGAAGGTGCGCCCTATGGGCCAGTGCGCCCTATAGGGCGAAATATACGGTACTTCAACTATGTCTCTGAAATACAGAGACCAGCAGGTAGATCAGTAGGCAACATTCATTGGATTTTCCATCTTACTGGTTCTCTAGACCAGTGTTTCCCAACCTTGTGCCTCCAGCTGTTTTTGAACTACAACTCCCATCATCCCTGACTAGCAAGGCCAGTGGCAAGGGATGATGGGAATTGTAGTCCAAAAACAGCTGGAGGCACAAGGTTGGGAAACACTGCTCTAGACTACTATTCATTAAACAATCACCTTTTCCTTCCTTTGTAATGCCCCCCCCCCTTAACCGAAAAACATCGCCAATTAAGCAAAAGAGCAACGAGGCTGGTATTACTATTTCTACAACAGGATTGCTTCTGTATGGTTCTCTCTCTCTCATTTGGACTCACAACACAACAAATACGAGATGATGCATGCAACTACTACCGGCAGGAATTCACACGCTCACATATGTGCTGAAGTCATCAGCGAAGCACGCTAAGGCCATCTCAGACGAAAGCCCGTAAAAACCTTTCTACCAGACTGCCCTGTTACATAATCCCAGCATGCCACACATGTGAAAGGAAAGCTGGGAATAATGCAAGGAATGCAGCTGTAAACATTTTACGTGTTTACGGGGGCTATTTCTGCACATTCGCTTTTTTAAAAAAGCCAGATGACTAACGGTCTGATTGCATGAGCTACAGCGGCAATTACGTGTTTTAAGATAAGGAGGCACAGCTGCGCCAAAGCAGCCTCGTGGCTCAGGCATCCCAACAGGGATGCTTGAAGGACCCAGTCCAATTCAAACTCCGAAGTGGTGTTAAGATTGCAGCTTTAGCTAACTACAGGATTTAGATGCACTTCTCATACTGAAATTCCCTACTTAAATAGGATATCTTCTTTCAAACAGTGCAGACCAGTGCAGAAAGATGGGTGAAAAATATATGAAAGTAGCACAGATCGGAAAAGGGAAAGATTTGTCCGTTCTTAGACAACTACATCCAAACCTAGACCAGGAGTGCTTTTGCTCTGGTTCAGGGGTCCTAGATGTCAGTGGCTGGAGCACGGAGCTTCAGCTAGCAAATTAATAATAATAATAATAATAATAATAATAATAATAATAATAATAATAATTTGTACCCCGCCCATCTGGCTGGGTTTCCCCAGCCACTCAGAGAGGCTTCCGACAAAGATTAAAAATACATTAAAATGCCACACATTAAAAACTTCCCTAAACAGGGCTGCCTTCAGATGTCTTCTAAATGTCAGGTAGTTGTTTATCTCTTTGACATTTGATGGGAGGGCGTTCCACAGGGCGGGCGCCACTACTGAGAAGGCCCTCTGCCTGGTTCCCTGTAGTTTTGCTTCTCGCAGTGAGGGAACCGCCAGAAGGCCCTCAGAGCTGGACCTCAGTGTCCGGGCAGAATGATGGGGGTGGAGACGCTCCTTCAGGTATACTGGGCAGATGGTTCAGAAGCTGAAGCAAGCCTGAAGCACTGCAGCTAATGCTAGATTTCTATATACACACATATACTTACAGTGGTACCTCGGGTTAAGTACTTAATTCATTCCGGAGGTCCGTACTTAACCTGAAACTGTTCTTAACCTGAAGCACCACTTTAGCTAATGGGGCCTCCTGCTGCTGCTGCCGTGCCACCGGAGCACGATTTCTGTTCTCATCCTGAAGCAAAGTTCTTAACCTGAAGCACTATTTCTGGGTTAGCGGAGTCTGTAACCTGAAGTGTATGTAACCCGAGGTACCACTGTATATAGATGCAAGCAATCAAGAGGCTTTGTCCTGCTTGCCAACTGCAAAGGCCAACAGGGCACATTCTCTCCGGCATGAAAAAATAATGGTGCCTTCATTTAATTACAAGAAAATATCTATGTATCAATATTGGATGATACCCAATTGTGGCAGCCCTCATCTGCAGCAGCCACTCTGCCAGCGGGAGTCTCGTTCCTAGCACAGCACAACAGTGAAATCCAATGGGAGTTGTGAATAATAATAGTAATATGCAACCCCTAGGCTGTGAAATATAAGCTTGTGTGCTACCAATGACATAAACTCCAAAGCTACTTTGCACGAATGTTACACTAGATCTCGTCTCCTATCTTCAATTTTGCACTGCTGTGTAATTATTATTTTTCGTCAAATGCCAGCGGATCACATACCTGTGGTTTTTCAATTCCAGAAAGGACATCTTGAACCCTTTTTGTTTCTGTGTCGCATTCTGTGCAGGAAGAAAAAAGAGGACAGAAGTTACAACTTTTGCTTCAGTAGCAAGAGCGTCAACCGAATTTTGAATTCACCCACATGCGAGTTCACACAATCGGAGAGAGACCGCAGAAGAAATGCTTTAACCATGGATCAAAGGGAGGCACTGCGAACTTTCATGCTTGATCCCTATGTGTATAGTTCCTTCCTCCTCCGGTGCAAACTACGATCACTATTCTAAGGCTCATGCCGAGATCAACTATATTTATTTACTTATTCCAAACCTCTTTTAACTACGTTTCATTGAGAGAATTCCAAAGTGGTGTGTACAGGAAAAAAATCTATCAACCCATCATAGAAACACAATATAAAAACCAATGTATTAGAATAACAATATACAGTAAAAAGCAAGGTGCAGATTAGAAATGGCTGTCAGCTTTAGTCATAGTCAAGAGCTGTTGTTGATGTTATTTTAATTTATTACCTGCCGTAATGTCCTAGGGTGTTTTACAACAATTTAAAAGATAACATTGGAAACAGTTTTAAAAACCTACAATTAAAAAAATAATGAAATCACAGAAAATGGGCTGTTTCCTGAAAACATACACCTGAAGTTGTGTATACATTATACACCGGAAGCTGTATGATGAAGTTGCCAGACACACCTCTCTAGGGAGGGATTTCCACAACTTAGGGGCTGCCACAGAAAATGCCCTCTTCCTAGGTCACCCCCAACCCGAGTGTCTGAAGGCAGCAGAACTACCAGGAGGGTCCCCTCCGTCAATCTTAACATACAAGGTTTTGAAGTCAACCTCAACCCGGATATGAAGCCAGGGTTGAAAGCTTGGTGCCGGTGGAAGGCTATGGCCAAGACCACTCCTCACCTGTAACCAATAAAGTTGTGGCCTTTTTTAGCCCATTAACCTTAATAATTGTGTCATGATTTCCACTGGGACTTGCCATGCAAAGCCACTTCCACCCGCGTGATTGGGGGGATTCCCGGCCGTGTCACCCCCTGGCCAGCCAATCGGCTGGCTCTGGGGGTGTGGCCTGCCCCATTTTAAGCAGGACCGGGCCAGGGATCTCCCTCTTTGCCGCTCCTCAGAGTTTGGTTTCCCCACCCTCCCGCCCTATAAGGTTTTGCCTTTGACCTTGCTATGGACCTTGGTTGGTTGCTGTTGAGGGGCATGGTAGGAATTTTTCCACTTGGCAAATTGGCACCAGCCAGTTGGTTTTCGCCTACCTCATAGCAAATCGTCACAACTTTATGGGTATTGGCAGTTAGGCATTGGTATATTTCTGTAGCTGGAAGAGGGGAGGTAACGCCATCACCTGCCCCGCGTATTGAAGGGTAGTTCGATAAAGGATTCCAGGGGGCGTGGCCCTGTCCGAAGCATAGGGAGGTGAGGGCCTAAGGCACGCCCCCTATCGGTGACCCCGGGGGAGTTCCTAGTTGATGTGTAGGACTCCCCCTACTGGTGGTTAACCCTTCCCGGACTTCAAGCGGGCGGGCTGAAGTCGGATATAGTCGGTTAGGACCAATGCCTAAGCCAATACCGCTCATCACCTGTAACCAATAAAGTTGTGGCCTTTTTTAGTCCATTAACCTTAATAATTGTGTCATGTGTCATTATTTCCACCGGGGGCGGGGGGGGGGACTCGCCACACAAAAGTGCTATCCTGTTCCTCTAACCCTAGGTAAGGAGCAGGGGTGAAAGGAGTTTCCTAGGTTCCTCTTAAGAATCAAGAGTATTTCGGCCAAAACCTAATCTAGTATGCACTGAGAGGCGTGGGGGCAGGATTTTGGGCCCTCTAGTTGCTGCTGAACTACCTCTCCCATCAACCCCAGCCAGCATGGCCAACAGTCAAGAGTGATGGGAGTTGTAGCCCAGGCCAAAGGTTCACCACACCCGATCCAGGCCATAGGTAGGCAAAAGAACGGTCTTTGTGACATCTGGAAAACGAACAACTGGACACAGAATCATGAGTAAGAAAGCAGGTTTAATAACTCAGTATCAGGAAAGTCCTCAGAATTCAGCTACGAAAGAAGAATTATGAAGCTGTGTATAGTTTCACCCACGTAAGATCTGTAGTTGTCGACCGGGCTGAAAATGCCTCGATCCTGCCATTTGTGGAACCGGAATGCTGGCCTGTTTCCTTTTGCATTCGAACAATCTAGCAGACAAGCCACCATTCCAGGCACATACTGGGGGAAGACAACACACTGAGGGACGGCTGAGCATGGCGACACTGTTTTGCTCAGAGACAGGCAGACTATGCTAAAGTGGTCTGCCAGCTTCAGACAATTTCCTTCGAAAGGAAGGAACACAGGATGATTATTCAGCCTCTGGCAAAGACTCCAAATGGCATTTGGAGCACAAATATAACAAGAGTCTTACATATCAATTCTGATTCTGCCTACTTTGGCACAGGAGGAAGCCTATCAGATCTTTATGCTCTTGTTTATGGGAATATTCCATAGTAATAATCCTTTCAATCCTGATTATACCACCTATCTCCCATCCCTTGGATTTGTGCTCCCAATTTTGTTCTCAGCTTGCCCCTTTTCTCTCTCTACTTGAGTTAACTCAAGCTTAAGGGCAATAAGGCATCACTATTCAACTCATAACAGGAAAGGATATGGTGGTAGCTTGTCCACTTAGTGAATCATTCAGATTACTATTCATCATTCAGATTACTATTCGTAACAAGAATAGTTCAGTTTGAAAAAGAAAATAAAGAACCTGACCGAAAGCAGTGGTTCCCAAGGAAATACTCAGTGCAAATTAATCTTCAAGCGGATCACACTTGACATTGCCTGGCTGCCAAAGATCATGACACCAAAACGTGGGCGGAAAGCTACAAATCTCTGAAAACCCCAAAGGCCATTCCGACAGTATTTCAACAATCCAGATCCAAACTATTTGCATTCTTTCAACGAACCACTTAATATGCAAAAAACACACTGCAAGTGAAACATGCATGCGTGAAGAGTGCGCCATAGTCTCAAGACTTCAAAACCAATGATGCAGTGCAACTATGAATGCATGGAAACATTTGGAGCTCTGTATTGATATGATCACAACTGACAATTAACTGCACAATGGGAAACAGATGAATTCTGAACAAAATGGATTTTCCAGGAAGAAAGTACCATGTAATAAGAATTCATATTCTGCTCTGGCTCAGTAATGGAGACTCTCTTTGTTAGGTAACAATATTCACTTCAAAATTGTCTTATAGATGTATCTTAACAGTCAAACCACAAGCCGCTAAATGTTAAGAAACACCGAATGTAACTCAACATAAATGATGTCTTGTAATTATGTAATCATGTAATTATTTAATTAGTTGGAACTGGTGTGGGTTTTTTTGTTTTATTATGGGTTGTGTTTATTGGTTTTATTTGCATTTGTTAATGATGGGTGAATTTTTGTTTTGTTATCTGGTAATTTTGTTCTGTTATTTTATTGCAACACAGTATGCGAAGCCGATTCTTGAATTTTTGTTTCGTCTGTTTTCAGTGGTACCTCGGGTTAAGTACTTAATTCGTTCCGGAGGTCCGTTCTTAACCTGAAACTGTTCTTAACCTGAAGCACCACTTTAGCTAATGGGGCCTCCTGCTGCGCCACCGGAGCATGATTTCTGTTCTTATCCTGAAGCAAAGTTCTTAACCTGAAGCAATATTTCTGGGTTAGCGGAGTGTGTAACCTGAAGCGTATGTAACCTGAAGCATATGTAACCCGAGGTACCACTGTATTTCAAATGGCTACAGGATGGCAAAGTGATTTTTGTCACGTATTTTGTAATTGCTATGGATTGTAAACCACCTCAAGTACAGTTAATACGGAGAGGCAGTGTGCAAATTAGAAATGATGTGAAATAACTTAAAACTACTGGACCCACTGGCTCTGGCATTTCCTCCTGAAATCTTCAGGGCGGGGGATAATCAAATGCCCCTTTTCTTCCTCACTGCAAAATTCTTTATACTTATTACTTCACCTTAGCTGCCAGAAGCTGAAGCTGAATCATTCTTGACCTTTAATCCTTAACATGTGGACCAGATTTTCTCTCTTTACATTGCTTTATAGCTGGGATTCCTGTCACACTCAGTAATGAGATGAGATAAAAATAAACCCACAAAGCTCAATGAAATTTCATTTCCCTCTCCATGTGGAAAAAGTGACAATTTTCTACAGTAACTAACCCCAGCGTTGACCCTTTTCAAGTCACTGATGACTAGCACACTCCAGCTGAAGCAATGGATAAAAATAGGATACAGGGACTATAAAACAAACATGGCGGTTATTTTAGATATTTCAGGGGTGGGGGAACAGAACTCTAAACATACATTCCCGCGAGGGATGACCAATTCCTGTTATGACTTTGGCAAGGGTCATATTGTTAAGGGCTGAGGCCCAAGAATGGACTATGACGTTGCTGTACCAAGACAGGGGGAATGGTGGCCAAATATCATTTCTCTGGGAAGGATATAAATGTGTAACATAAGCCTCTTTGTCTTCCTTAGGCCCCTTTCATTGACCTGTTGGCCTTCAGGAGTTGTTTGGACACCCAACTCCAGGCGTGACCGACTCTGGGGTTGTGGCGCTCATCTCGCTTTATTGGCCGAGGGAGCCGGCGTACAGCTTCTGGGTCATGTGGCCCGCATGACTAAGCCACTTCTGGCAAACCAGAGCAGCGCACGGAAATGCCATTTACCTTCCCGCCAGAGTGGTACCTATTTATCTACTTGCACTTTGATGTGCTTTCAAACTTCTAGGTTGGCAGGAGCAGGGACCGAGCAACGGGAGCTCACCCCATCGTGGGGATTTGAACCGCTGACCTTCTGATTGGCAAGTCCTAGGCTCTGTGGTTTAACCCACAGCACCACCCGTGTACTCATTGGTAAATCAGGCTTTGCTCCTGACCACTGAACTCGAGTGCCAGTTAGGGGGTGGACTTGCCAGCCTAAATTTGGTCCATAACACTTTCGCATGTTTTGGGTGCTAACATCCCGCCCAAATGACGTATAAATGGTATTGGGAAAGCAGGGAATTGGCATATCCAAATGGGCATGAGACACACCGAAGAGTGAAATAACCGCCCTGAGACCTGAGCGTATAGGGCAATATAATTAATTAATAGTATAATTCAATAAATAACAAAAAAAGTTTATTATTTTCACGCCACCCATCTGACTGGGTTACTCCAGCCACTCTGAGCGGCTTCGAACAAATCAAAAGACGGGAAGACATCAAACATTTAAAACTTCCTTATTCAAAGCCTGTACTGGCCCATTTTTGCATGTGGATTAAAACAAACAAAGAAATAAACAAATCATCCTTCAAGAAACAAAGTAAAACACTTTGTGTGGTCCGAGGGCTGTACTTTTATTTTTTATTTTTTAAGCCTTTTAGTAGGTAATAGCTGCTTGGAATGGCCTGAGGAAACAGCTTCTTCTTCCATATGTCCAGCTTTCTTTTTTCAATGTCCCCGGGAGGGATGGCAAAACATTAAATGCTATTGCTCCCTGGGACATTTGCAGACCCATTTTCAACACCTGTGGCTCTAGCTGCTGTTAGCTGTTGGAGGCAGATTGCTTGTGGGAATTGTTGGGAGTCCTGCTTCCAAAGGAGGTCTATGTTCTGAGCAGAATCAGGTGGGTCCATTTCAGAATTCAGATCCACCATTCCTCAAGCATTCCTAGCGCACTGCTCTTCCATGCGCTCTAGAGACCAGAGGCCTAACTCACATTTGTTCTGCAGCCAGGAAGTCCCATTAGCAGGGTCAAGTCCCAGGTATACATTTATCTGCCTGTTAAAAACTCTATATCCAGCAGAGGTCAGCTGAGAGCTAGGAGGACCCTCTGAAGTGATAACGAAGTGAACCAAGCACCGAAAAGATACTGGAGCAAAGAAAAGATCACACATGACTCCACAAAGGCTTACAGAAACTAGATGCCCATCAAAGAAACACAGCCATGATTCTGACCTTCATAGGACCAGTGAGAAAGTTCTGCATTGTTTCCCGATTTGCCTTTTATTATAAAATGCATCTACTCATGGCAAAATGGGAGGCGCAACTATGGAGAAAAGGACAATGTTAGGGATGGGGTAATCTATCAATTCTGGTTCCTTTCAGTGTCTCATTTTTTCCCTTCTTTAGTTTGGCTTTCCAAACTTTTTAATGTTCTTTTATTGACTAGTTTTATGTGCTATTGTTGTAAAATGCTCTGATTTCTCTTTTATGAAAGAGCACAATATATTTTTTATAAAGAAATAAAACAAATCTCAGCTTGCAATGTTCTAAAAAAGAATACCTGAAAATTCACCAGCCTTTTAGTACCAATGTATCCTATTACACACATTTTTGCAAGCCGTTTCCCCTATTATTTTCACTAATATATGATTTCTTATGCACGATTTACCCTAGCACATGCAATTCTATACAGTGGTACCTCGGTCTAAGAACGGAATCCAAACTCGGTTTAAGAACGTTTTCAGTTTAAGAACGGACTTCCGGAACGGATTAAGTTCATAGACCGAGGTAAAGTTCTCAAACCAAGACACTACTTCCGGTTTTGTGGAGTTTGTAAACAGGACAGACTGTTCTTAAACCGAGGTACCACTGTACATATGACTTGACCGGAAGAACTACATTGCAAAATTCGGAGAACTGCAAATTTTGAAGGAAGGCTGCTTTTTTTTAGTTTCGCACCAAGTGCGAATTAGCTGGGAACGACTTTAAATGCAAACTGAGCTCAATTGGCCTCCGCATCCTTATCAGCAGCAGATAAACCAGTGTGCCAATATTTTACAGGACTGGCACAGTCATCAGATATTAGACGTAAGCCACAAGCCACAGGACCGTGTGATGAACTTCCTGTGGCCAGCATAACTTTTTTCTTTCTTTTTTAAAATCACAAAGAGCAACTCTGTGCAATGCATGGGGAATCACTTACAACCCTTTCAAAAAGTGCTTGCTGCAAGGCACCAGCACTCTTCAACTAAGCCAGGGTTTCCCAAGTTTGGGTCTCCAGCTGTTTTTGGACTACAACTCCCATCATCCCTAGCTAGAAGGACCAGTGGTCAGGGATGATGGGAGTTGTAGTCCAAAAACAACTGGAGACCCGCACAAGGATAGAAGGCTGAAGAAACCCCAACTAAAGAATCATGGCAAGAAAAATTGATGGACTATGCCAAACTGGCAAAACTGACATATAAGCTACCGGACAAGGATAACTGTGACTTTAAAGATGAATGGGAACCCTTTACAAAGTATCTGAAGATGCAACAAAGTGAACTGGACTCCTTGGCTGGCTCTAAATAAACATTCACAAACTTTTTATTGACAATAATCAGTTAAATAGTTTGAGGATCAATACAACTTTGTAACATGCAGGAATCATGCAGCATTCTCAGAGAAATCAAAGAATGGAACTGAGGGAAGTTGGGGGGTGGGGGGTTTTGTGGGGGAGGGTGGGGGAGGGAGGAAAAATGGGGGAGGAATAAGGATGATATGTTTCTGGATAATATGTTTTGTTTTAATTTTGAATTAAACAACAACAGCTGGAGACCCACGTTTGGGAAACCCTTGCTAAAAGCAAGATCCAGGAAGAAATTATGGAGCATAGGGGGCTACATTACACAGAGTCAGACCATTATGTCCTTTCAGCTCAGAATCTATACTGTCTCTACTGAGTGGCATCAGCTCTTCAGGCTCTGAGATTCAGATCTTCCTTGGTGTTACCTGTAGAAACCAGGAACTGAATCTGGAGCTCTTTCCAGTCATAGCATGTGCTCGGGAGTCCCTCCCTTCTGCACTACCATGCTAACTTGCCAAAGGAAGAATAGTGGTCTGCCTGTCTGTGCGTGATTTATTTTTTTGCATTTATACTACCACCACCCCCATTTTCTTCTTCCAAGGAGCTCAAAGTGGTGCGCATGGTTCTCCTCCCACCTGCCTTATCCTCACAACAACCCTGTGAAGATGAAGATGATGATGATGATGATGATGAAGATGAAGAAGAAGAAGAAGAAGAAGAAGAAGAAGAAGAAGAAGAAGAGAACCCAAAGTCTAGCTAAGCACATCTAAGCTTTTTGGGGGACGCCAAATGGAGTGCTCCATCTTAAAACTTTGTTAAAGCTGTAGCACGTTCCATTATGGGCACCAACGTCCCAATACCAAAAGAATAAATTACATCGAACCCCACGTAGGCCATATCTCTAACTGCAAACCATGCAAAAGCAACAACAGAATCCTACACAGAGCACATTTGGTTCCTGGAAAGAAAAATTCAAATCCTGTGTTATGTAAACAGAGGAACCCCGTGACTCCAACAGGAAGCAAATCTAGGGAGCGGGGAAGATCAAGAAGAATTGCAATAATTTAAGCAGTAACTTTCATTTCTCCGTTCCCTGCTAAGATAACCGTGGCAAAACTGAGCTTAGATGAATGCGTAAGATGAAGGAAGGCACAGGAAAGGTGAACGCTGGTGTCTCTTAGCGGTGTTGGCTCTCAGCAAAGCCTCAAAAATAAACGAAGCCCCCTAGAACCTCGCGCCGATTTGTCACGTTTCTTGGTTTTAAAGCTTCTTTTTACGAACCAGATGGGTTTTTACGAGGCCTATAGGACGCCTACACGCTGGCCTGGATCAACAACAAACAGAAAAAGATTATTACCCAAAGTCCTGCAAGCTGAGTTGCTCTGTTGCAAATAGTTCCTCCTCCTCTCCTCCACCACCCCATCAAATGCCCTGCATTGCAGGCGGCATCAGGAATGGGGAAGGAGCCCACCTGTTGTCTTAATGCTCAGAGGGGTAGAAAAGTACAAGAACTTTGGCAAGCCACGCAGACAGGGCCAATTCTCAAAAACACAGCAAACATAAAATGGTTCTCACAATGGCGGCCTCTCGTGCCAATTAAGAGGCAAGAAGGAACTTCCCCTCAATGCCAAGTTGAGTAGGTTTCTAAAGGGCGGGCGGGGATGAGAAGGAAGCAGGATTCGGGTTAATGACTGTGGCATCTGATTTGTCTGCATTTTTACCACCTGTCTAATCTGAAGCGTTCAGGATCTTTCCAGTTTTCCCGTGTAGGCATGGTGAGAAAGGAGAATGCCGGAGCAGCTTCTTGTATCCAGATCTGGAAACTGCGTTGCACAGCAATAATAATAATAATAATAATAATAATAATAATAATAATAATAATAATAATAATAGTAAATGCTGCCCATCTAATAGTAAAAATGCAATAAATCCTCATTGATTTTATCTGAATTTACTTTCAGCTATGTGCATTGAGGATCATAGAGGAATCACAGAATTGTAGAATCAGAAGGGACCACCAGGGTAATTCTAGTCCAACCCTCGCAGCTCAAGAACATGAGCTTGAAAACTAGTATTTTTTGCCCCATAAGACACACCTGACCATAAGACACACCTAGTTTTTAGAGGGGGGAAGCAAGAAAAAAAAAATTCTGCGCAGAGCATGTAAGCGGCTCTCGTTTTTCTTGCTTTAAACCCTTCCGTCCCTCCTCACGCTTTGCTGAGAAGCCAGCAGAGCAAGAGCGATAGCTGCGCAGCGCCTCTTCTTCTGCTGGATTCCCAGCAAAGCGGGATGAAGGACAAAAGGGAGCCCTTACAAGGGAGCGCTGAGCAGAGCCTGGAAGCAGGTCTTGCTGGCTTTTCCGGGAGGTGGCCCATCAATCCCTTCTCCCTCCTCGGGGAAAAGCCAGCAAGAGTAGCCCACACACTCCACACGACTCTTTAAAATGAGCGCTGAGCAGAGCCTCCCACCTGCATTTGCTCCATAAGACGCATAGACATTTCCCCTTACTTTTTAGGAGGGAAAAAGTGCGTTTTATGGAGCGAAAAATACGGTATGCTATGCTGAGCCCTGGAGATCCTCGGAAGCATACCAGAGGTCCTTCAATGGAGGGTGCAAGGGATGTGATGTAAAAAGCAAGAACTCCCCCCCCCACACGCACACAAAATCAGTGCACGGATAAATCAGTTGGTTAGAGCATGGGGCTGATAACGTCAAGGTTTCACTGCTTTTAAGCCAACCGTCCCCAACCCAGCATTTCGGTTTACCGCTTCCACCAGTCCCAGCCTACATTGGTAACTTTCGGGGCTGATGGGAGTTAACAGTCCAAAATGTCTGGACGACGCCAGGTTAGGGGATGTTGTTTTAAGGTCTTTTCCCCTATCCGCTTCTGGAATCAAGAGCTGAGCGGCTGGTAGTGAATTTCTTGAAGCTGCAAAACGTAGCGAAGCCCATCGGGATTTTACTTTTCAGACTCCACCAAACCATGTTGCCTATGTATCTGACAGGGACAGAGACATGCATGACTGCACCGTCACATGCTGTTTGGCTGCGAGGAGATTAGCTAATGACAGATGAAGACTGCCTGCCTATCTGTGCTGATTCTGTCCTGCAGCCATGGAAAGACGGTAGGAAAAGTTTTAGGCATGCCTCTGCCTGAGTGAGAGGAGCGCCTTCAAACAGGCTCCAGAATCTTCTGCAATGTTGTGAAGTTCAGATCTGCAGGATTTTCTCAACAGACAAATCCATGTGGTGCAGGGACTCTGAGGGCAGAAATCTCGAAAACCTCCAGCATGGGGAATTAACAGTGCCAGAGTCAGGTACACATTGAAAGAAGAGTTTCAGCTACGCAACGTCTCTGCGCTTCTTCGGGGCAGAACATGCATACTGCTTATTGCACCCTCGCAGAAATCCTTTATGAAAGTAAGGATGAGCTTCCATGAACACAGTAAACAGACGGTGGGTAAAGTAAATGTATCACAAACCAAAGTTTCAAGTTCCCACGAGGAGGAACGGTTCTCATGTTTGCTCCGAGAGCAGCTGTGTTATGCAAATTGTTTGAATTGCAAGCCCAAAAGCTAATTAAAATATCTCCACTGTAAACACGGCTTAAGGGCTTCTCTCCGCCTGCCTGCCCCCCACCCCCCAACTCCTTCACAGCAAAGACGGAAAAGGTCCAGCGAGACACTTAGCAGCCTGGCGATAGCAAAGTAGTTGCTGTTTCAAGCAGCCCCTCCATTCCAGGCTGGTGACATAAGGACTGGGTCCTTCCATGCCGCATGCCTCACTCCCAAGTGCGGTTCCTCGCTTGCAGATGTGCCAGTCATAACATCATCTGCGCGCTCAGAATTTCTTCCAGGTTTCCAGAGGCCGTGACCACCACAATTGCTGGCAGAAACCTTTCGCTGGTCACGCAGAGTGTAGCCTCCAATTTGCTAGACAAGAGAGTGTGTTTTTCCCCTAATAGGCCGATTCCTAATAGCCCCCCATGTGCTTCCGTGCTCTCATGGCAGCTGCCAGTAGGTTGTCCAAATCCCAGCAGCTTCACACGCCTTCACTCAGCTTTCGTGACCTTGGGAGCCAGCAACCAAAATCACCATTAACCTGCCTATGCAGCTATGTCCCTTGCCAGGAGGCCAAGGTACCTTCTTTCATTGCTGCCGTCACCATCATGCAACAGGCACAATTCTGTATTTTAACATCTGTTTGGCCAGCTTCACAGTGAGCTTTATGAACTTGTGCTCTAGCTATCACCCCAAATAATCCCTAGTATTTCGAGCAGCAAACTGGGCTCTGCAGTGCCAGAGACGGTGCCTGGTCCATTGCACCATTCTGTTCCATACCAAGACTAAGACCTGGATAGGATTGCAAGCTCTAGGAAATAGGCACTCAAGGGTGGTAAGCTCTTCTGGAAACAGGCAATCCAGAATCCAGAATCCTTAAGTATTTGGAGGCAGACCAACTTAATGGGTCTTCTACCCTAGCAGAGGGGGCTGTTGTTGTTGTTGTTGTTGTAGTAAGACCAGACATGCCAGGAAATGGTTTGGCCAGGATAATGGAGGAATCACAGCCCCAGACCATCCCACTCAAGGTCTGCAGCAAGGACCAATCTGAAGTTATGCTCCACCTTGCGAGTCAGGCCAATGGACCATTTGAGAAAACCGCATGGTTCTCATGGTGGCCAAGAAGTCCCAAGCTGGCCATTGATGGTGTGAATGTCCAAGTCCCACAGAACAACTCAAGGTTCTCCAACACCACCATACTTGAGACCACAATTGGCCAGCTTCTTCACATGGGGATCTAAGATTGATGACGACAGGTATCAGAGGAAGCCTAGATTTCAGAGCATCACTGATTGATATACATCACTGAATATTTTGACGTTTTGGTTATATTCATTTCCAAAAGCAAAGTTGGGTAGAGTTTTAGGTGAAGGAGGAAGCAGGATGCTCAAACGCATGAAAGAGAACTCTGGGTGGCACGGGCATGAAGGTCACAGCTTGGATTTATGATCTTCTTTCCTCCTTTTTTACGATTGCTTAAATACAGCAGCAGCGAACACCCACCCCCTGCAAATATTACTGGCCCAAGATCTGAGCCAGTCCTTGTGACGAACAACATACAGCTGGCCAACTGAAGGCCGAGCAAAGCTTTCTTGGTAAAGTGGTGCTGCCTATGACAATATATGAGGGCGAGCACAGCTGATGCAACATGTGTTTTGCCCCCTTGGAGGAGTGCTTTAGCCTCGCAAAGGGGAACGACAGATACGCAGCATGGAGCAAAGCCACGGCTCATCGGCTTTGAAGCAACCGCCAATTAAAGAGCAATACAGAAGCTGCATACATGGATAAAAGGCAAGCCCAGTCCGGCGGGTTGAACTTTAGCCTTTCTTCTCAACGTTAACCACCAACTTGGAAGCTAGGTGGCCTCTTGGTGGCTGCAGCGAGAAACAGAACTTTTGTATGGAATGCTCTGAATGCATCCAGGCTGCGGACAGGCTGGAGAGCTGGTCAGCCTTCTCAGCTTGGGGTGGTGAGCTTCGAAATCCTAGGCTCAGAAAAGTCTCAGCTTCAGCCCTGAGCCACCCAAAACAACAAGGCAGCGACTCTCACAACAGCCGTGTTGTTAGGTTGGCCCCTTAATCGTTGGCAAATAAATGCAGGAAATGCAACAACAACAACAACAACAACAACAACAACAACAACAACAACAACGAGGGAATAGACCTGTATAAAATTTGCACACGCTAATTTCTGCATATGCATGCAAGTTTAAAGAAATAATTACTATAATTTAAAGGGATATATGACTCATCTCAAGGAACACGGGTGGCGCTGTGGGTTAAACCACAGAGCCTAGGACTTGCCGATCAGAAGGTCAGCGGTTCGAATCCCCGCGACGGGGTGAGCTCCCGTTGCTCGGTCCCTGCTCCTGCCAACCTAGCAGTTCGAAAGCACGTCAAAGTGCAAGTAGATAAATAGGTACCGCTGCGGCAGGAAGGTAAACGGCGTTTCCATGTGCTTCTCTGGTTTGCCAGAAGCGGCTTAGTCATGCTGGCCACATGACCCGGAAGCTGTACGCCGGCTCCCTCGGCCAATAAAGCGAGATGAGCGCCGCAACCCCAGAGTCAGCCACGACTGGACCTAATGGTCAGGGGTCTCTTTACCTTTTACAACTCATCTCGCCATAGTGCAGAATGCTGTGACCAGATTATCCGTCTGCTTGCAGTCCAAGTATTACCTGTGGGCTGGCAAAATCCAAGGCCTCTGCTCTCTCCCTTCTTATAGTTCTCTGTCTTCAAAACAGGCTTGGGCCAGATAGCTCTTAAAACAGAGGATGGCTCCATATGACTTTACAGAGAATGGCTCTGTGAAGCAGGACCCGTGGCCGTCCTACGTATTATTTCTCAAAAGAATTGCTCTGCCTTTGCTTGAGAGCTCAAAGTAGTTAACAGACTAAAAAAATTAAAACATAATAAATATAGAAAGCTGCTGTATGTTGAGTCAGACCATTGATCCCTCTAGATTAGTACTGTTTGCACTGACTGGCAACAGTTCTCCAGGGTTTCAGACAGGGAGTCTCTCCCTAACTTACCACCCTTTACTATACTGCTTTTAACTTTTTAATCTTATTTTTAAACGTCTCGCTTAACCGTTTAATTAAGTGTCTGATGAATGACAGCAGCAGCAGCAATTTGTAAATTAGTATTTATTTCGCAGCAATTGCAAAGGCTCCTGTGCAGTTTGCAAACAAACTGCTCCAAATATCCTCGCAAATGACCTCTTTTTAGGAGAGGATATTTGCTTCCAACTTTCAGAAGCTGCGCTGTGAAAAGAGACACGGGGGTAGCAATGTTACTCCCATTATATTTTGCTTATATTTATAGTTATTTTTTTAGGCACATAGCAACACACTCCAGGAATATAGGCGAGAGCAGGTCACAGATTCAAATAACAATAGCATCCAAACTTCGGTTCTGCGGGGACAGCCAAGAAGAAATGTGACGATCTTTTCAGACTTCGTCTTGGAAAGAAAGCAACAATTCACACACAGTGGCCACGGTCAGATGAATGGACCTCGACTTAACAAAACAAACCATTGGAATGGAGGAAGATGCTTTACACTGAGGTAGATCATTGGTCCATTTAGCTCAGTACTGTCTATAAGGACTGGCAGTGGCCTTTCAGGCATGGGTCTCTCTGAAGCCTACCTAGATATACTGGGGGCAGAATCCGGGACCGGCTGCATGCAAAATAGATGCTCTACCAGTAAGCTATGGCCCTTCATGCGAATGGGTTTTTCACAGAATTTTCATAGAATCTCAGAGTTGGAAGGGACCATGAGTCGTAGGGGAATTTTTTTGTAGGGGAACAGTTAGAGCAGGGGTAGGCAACCTAAGGCCCTGGGGCTGGATGCGGCCCAATCGCCTTCTCAATCTGGCCCGCGGACGGTTCAGGAATCTGTGTGTTTTTACATGAGTAGAATGTTTCTTTTTATTTAAAATGCATCTCTGGGTTATTTGTGGGGCCTGCCTGGTGTTTTTACATGAGTAGAATGTGTGCTTTTATTTAAAATGCATCTCTGAGTTATCTGTGGGGCATAGGAATTCGTTCCTATTTTTTTCCTTCAAAATACAGTCCGGCCCACCACAAGGTCTGAGGGACGGTGGACCGGCCCATGGCTGAAAAAGGTTGCTGACCCGAGTCAGAGACAGAGGCGGGCGACTGCAGAGGGGACATTGCATGCGTGAGCAACATGCCTCCCTCCCCGTTGGAGCATCTTGTCTCCTATCTTAAGCCAAGCTTCCCGGGCTTGCGGGAGGAGTCTTGGACCCAATGGAGCACTGCGCCTCCCTCCCTGAGCCAGGCAGAAGCTTCTCCCTGGCTTTGGGAAGGAGGCAGCAGGCTTTAATACCCTAATTTACCGCAAACATTTAGGGAACTGACCTAGTTCCTCTAGTACACTGACCGCATGCCAGTGATCTCTCCCAACCCCATGCAATGCAAGAATCTTCTGCCCAAAGTGGGGTTGAACCCACAACCCTAAGATCCAAGCATCTCACTCCCTTCTCACTCCCTACTGACTGAGCTATCCCCTGAATGCAACCAACTGCGCAAGCCAGAAGGACTACCTGCCACCAACATTTCTCGCAAGGCAACCTGGAAGGTGGAATATAAATATTTGTAATAAATAAATAAGACCCCAGTTAAAATAGAACATGGAGCTGTCATATTCTGGGTTGTTTAGAAGTCATTAAACATAGATAAAACGGGAAACTATGGTGGCCTCTGTGAGAGCACAAGAGGCTTGTTCGTATTGTGACTTGTTAAGCCAGAATTTGGTCACCTAAACTCTGGGCATTGCTTTCTTAGGTTTACGGCTATTGGTTGCCAATGGCTTAGGAAAATGTCATTCCTCTTACTTCTGTTTCATTAACATTGCCTCATCCTGATCAGTCTTCTAAGAAGGAAATCACACACCTGTAAAAGCAAGGTTTCAAGGAGATAGAAAAAGCCTAAGAACATTTGCACTGGACTTGACACAGTTCCCCTTAATCTTCTGGAAAACAGAAGCCTGTGAGAAATGACTGAATGACTTGGACCATCAGCCTTAATGCCCTTTAGTGGAAAAGCGGGGGGAGGGATGTAAACGAACATGCTATTTAAAAGACACATCCAAAACTGAGCAATATGTTCCTTTGAACAGTAAATGCAAATTGGCCTGAGAAGTTCAACTGAATTACAAAGGAAACCATACTATGGTCTGGGTTAAGAGGTTTCTAGCCTGAACTAATAAACTAAATTGGCAAAGGATCACACAAAGCCATTTGGTTTAAGACAACAGCATAAATGATGGCAGGGCAAAAGCTAGACATTGTCCATTAAAAAAAGAAGCCTGAAAAGCTTTCAAAGAATATCTGGCATTTGTTCTTTCCCTCATCCATGCCCATGCAGTCTAATAAATTGGTATTATCAAGTGATTAATTTGACTTCAACCTAGGCTAGGGTTCCAGATTACACATCATGCACTGAGAATTACATACATGGAAGTACTAAGTGTGTCTTAGGAGCCCAGTGCAAAAAACTGAAAAATGAAGAAAAAACAACAACAGTTGCTTTATAGTACAGGCGCTGAGGACCTTTTCAGTCTGAAGGCTGGAACCAGATCTAGTCTACCCTCAGTGGACTATTGCTGACAGTTTAGTGCCTCACAAGAAGTCAAAATTGTTCCAACAGGCTTTCCCAGTCGGATGAATAGGTCTCCAAAATGGGCATCTATTTTGTATTGTTGTTTTTCTTGTTTTCTCTGTGTGTGTTGCTTTCTACTGTTTTTATTGCACATTGCCTTGAGACACTTGAATGGAAGATGATCTGTGGTGATTAAAAAAATTATAGTAACATCAACAATACCAGTTGCTGAAAACCACAGCAGGGGAGAGTGCCCTTGTCCCCAAATCTTGCTTGCAGGTTCCCCACAGGCCATCTCTGGCTGGCTGCTGTAAGAATAAGAGGCTGGACTGGATAGCTCAGTTGGTTAGAATGCAGTGCTGATCATGCCAAGGTTGCAGGTTCGATCCCCATACGAGACAGCGGCATATTCCTGCATTCCAAGGGGCTGGACTAGACAATCCTCAGGGGTCCCTTCTAACTCTACACTTCTGATTCTGACTAGATGGGCCACTGGCCTGATCCAGGAGGCTCTTAACAACATAGTGATAATGAACACCGTTCTATATACAGTCATACCTCGGGTTAAATATGCTTCAGGTTGAGCATTTTTAGGTTACGCTCCATGGTGACCCGGAAGTAATGAAACGCGTTACTTCCAGGTTTCACTGCTCGTGCATGCGCAGACGCTCAAAATGATGTCATGCGCATACATGGCAAATCGCAACCCACACACGCACAGACGCGGGTTGCATTCGCTTCAGGATACGAACGGGGCTCCGGAACAGATCCCGTTCGCATCCAGAGGTACCACTGTACAGGTAGCAAGCGTCCTAATAACATACGCAGATTCTTACCACAGCAAATTACATCATCTTTGAAAATTAGCCCAGTACCACAGAGATCACTCATATGAAAAATTATCAGCAAGGGCAGTATCTCCACCCAGGCAGATGAAGCTCTCACCATCCAACTTTGCATCCAGAGATGCACTGGATGTGCATCAGGACACAAGCAGGTGTCTCATCTGCAGACCAGGTTCTACTGGTACTTGGAGAAATTAAAGTTTCACAAAATGCTTTGGTGAGACAAACCTGGGCTTCTTAACCCCCCCCCCCCCAAAAAACCCACACCTGTGAAATGTTACCATACATGGAATTTTAATGTATGACATATTAGTGTATTTTTGGTCTTTGTGGAAGCTGCCCAGAGTGACTGGGGAAACCCAGCCAGATGGGTGGGGTACAAATAAATTATTATTATTATTATTATTATTATTATTATTATACCCAATTAGGAATTTTTCCATTCATTGTGTTAGGTTATTCATGATGGCTGCTCAAGCCATGGATAGCTGCTTTCGAATTTAAGAATGGGTTGGGGAATTTCATGAACTGAGGCCCTCTATCTCACTGGACATTTCACTAGAACAAGGTTAAAGGAAAGACCTGAGCCTTAAGAAGTCTCTCTCTCTCTCTCTCTCTCTCTCTCTCTCTCTCTCTCTCTCTCTTGCTGGTGAGAAGGAATTTCGAGTGTCTCCTTTAGAGTCAAGATGCAAGTTTTCATCGCAAGGCGATGAAAAGGAAGCTGAAAAGTCCAGACTAGTCCCCTTTGATTCCTCATTCATCTGTTGCAAGAGGCACTTGGCTTTTGTGGGAAGAGGAACGGGAAAATTCTGCAGCAGACAAGTTAGAGGCTAATAGGACAGCCTGAGCCAAGTTATTACCCAAGAAACAGAGAAAACAGAGTTTATTAACCATTTCTCTCAATTAATATTTTGACCCCCGGCTCCCTTCCCAAGACCACACTAGGGTGCAGCCGAAGCGATAAAAGGCTCCGTTTGAGAATATTACGTAAAGCCTCAAATTTGAATTGAATTAAGAGGCCCAGGTAGTAAGTAGTAAATGAACTGAGCTACTCGTAATTAAAGGGGGGGGGGGGGGGAGCTAATAGGTTTTGTGTAAATTTTGTTTTACGGCTGAGTGCGGCTTTGAAATTGCAAGCATTCCATCTGCTCACCAGCTGTGTACTCTAATCCCCTTTAATAACTGCAGCTTGCTCCACACCATGAGAACCCAAGGCCCTTCAAAACTTTTCCTTCGCATTCACTGCCAGAATTGGTTTTTTTTTTATTTTAAAAAAGCACACATCTCTGCAATGAATGCAGCATCCATGTGACTCTACCCTTGATGGCTGCTCAGAAACTCAGAAACTTTATGCTGGTCCAGCGCCTGGCACCTGCCTTTTTAGAGAGAGCTGCCAGGGCCAGGCTGGGGGAAAATGGTACCCAAATCTAGACAGGAAGGCAAATGGCAACCATTCAAAGGTGGGACCAGAGCTATGAGGCCACAGAAGCTGGGGAAATGCTTTTTTAAAAATATTAATTTATAATGGTCCATTCCACTTTCTCCAGGATACCCCAGGAATTATAAGAAGAGTCTGCCGGGTCAGGCCAAAGACCCATCAAATCTAGAATCTTGTTAACACTGTGGCCAACTAGATACCTACAGAAGCTCAAAACAGTTCCTGTGCAAAAGAACACTCTCTGCTCCTGCAGCTTCCAGCAACTGATATCCACAAGCATATTGCCTTCGGCCATGGAGGCAGAGCACAGCTATCATGGCTAGAAGCCACTGATAGCCTTATTTTCCATGGATTTGCTTAATCCTCTTATAAAGCCATCCAAAAGTTGCAGTATATCACCGCCTCCCGCGGGAGCAACTTCTGGAGTTTCTGCACTCCCAATTCTGCCACATGCAGATCACCTCCCAAATGATAAAGCAGCGTAACATCTGCAAACAGACTTGACACTACCAGGCTCAAAACCCACAGAACCTGGGCATGAAAACAACCCCGGTCAGCACACTCAGTTGGTAAAAGTGCAACACTGCACCATGTTTGGTTCTGAAAAGGGAAGGCCTACAAGGTCACACAAGATCCCCTGCTTCCTAACTGTGCTTGAGAGGTTGGGAACATAATGTCTGCTGTTGTTGTTGTTGTTGCTTAGTCGTTTAGTCATGTCCGACTCTTCGTGACCCCATGGACCAGAGCACGCCAGGCACTCCTGTCTTCCACTGCCTCCCGAAGTTTGGTCAAACTCATGTTGGTAGCTTCGAGAGCACTAGATTTCGAGATGCAAGACTGGAATTTCTTCTCATGCTGTGGAATAAGTTTAGGGATAAGAACCTGTGGTCCTCCAGGTATTGGTGGACTCCAAATCCCATCAGCCGCAGCAAGTATGGCCAATGGTTCCCCTTCCCATTTGTTTTTATTAATCCCATGTCTAGTTAATGTGCTGCCCTCTAAATATGGTGATAGGCTATGATCAAATGCCTAAGGTTTGTTTCCATTATCTCCCTGAGACAAAAGAATGGTAGAACAGGCGTAATTAATCATGGAAGTGACAAAAGTCAATTTTCAGCCTGCTTTTGAGGGAAGAGCTGGAAACTGCAAGACAGGAACTCTGTAGTTTGAAAGCAGAAAATATGGCTGAGGAAGCATTATGAAAAATTAGTCATCCAAGTTCAGCGAGAATTTGGCTTCTCGGCTCTCGCCACACGCAGCAAGTTAACACAGCAAAGGATGCTATTTCATACTAAGAATCTAAGAAAATGCAGTAATATTACGCAGGGGGGACAAGCCCTACCATTTAAGCAAAAAGGCCAGCTCCAACATTTCTGAGGGCGAAGGGGATTTGCAGGTATCACTTCAGGGTAAGTAGCATGCCAACCGTCTTGTTTATTGTTATAATTTTCAGAGCCATGGCAGAGGGGCTGTCAAGTGGAATTTGCTGCCTGAGGCAGCAAATGTCTTGGGCCTCCTCTGTATGTAAGTTCAGCTATTTTATCACAGACTAAACTCCTTGGCAAGATTCACAGAAACACACCCCTGGCGAAGCACCAGCTGTCAAGCAGAAGAGACCCTGCCTGAAACGATGATGCATCTTTAAGCTTTTAAATAAGAGTCCTCCTTGTATATACTAGGCTAGTGATTTATTTACAACAGGGAAATCTCTTCCCTTCTACATACACCTTCAGCCTTCCTGCCCACAGCTCTAAATGCCCAATTTTTCTCGGCCAGCAAATGCATTTTCTCCTCCTCCACATTTCGTCATCCATGACCCTGGTCAACAATGGGCTTTCCTGCGAGAAAGGAGGTGACCTTCCACCAAGAATTACACTCTCCATGTCTCTTTTGCTTATGGCATGGGTAGGCAAACCAAGGCCCGGGTGGCCGGATCCAGCCCAATCGTCTTATAAATCCTGCCCGCGAATCAGCATGTTTTTACATGAGTAGAATGTGTGCTTTTATTTAAAATGCATCTCTGGGTTATTTGTGGGGCATAGGAATTCGTTCATTGTTTTCCTTCAAAATATAGCCCAGCCCCCCACAAGGTCTGAGGGACAGTGGACTGGCCCCCTGCTGAAAAATTTGCTGACCCTTGGCTTATGGATTGGCAAGTGGAACTGCAAGAGGCATTCGGGTGGCCAGATGTGGTCGCTACAACCAGCCTCGAAATCGCTATAACCAGCCTCAACATCAGCCCTATGTTATTTTACTCCTCAGAGTAAGAACATAAAACCAACAAAGACCACATCCTCTGTTTTTTTAACCGCAGCTAGATTAATAATGGCAAAAAAAATGGGATGACTTTAAATGCAAATCTTTTTGAAGTCTGAATTTTGCAATATGGGACATTGTGCTTATGTACAAATTAACCATTTCACAGAAGGAATATCGATTGGGGCTGGGGGAAGGCTCACACCTTATATATGGCATGCCATCCTTTTACTGACTTGGTTAAGACAACTGATCGTGCTTTTCACCGTCCATCAACTCACGGAATCTTATGGAGAGACATGTTCATTTGATGGCCTTTCTTGGAACATCTAAAACTACAACCATCTTTGCTATACAACCACTAAGCTCTCTTTTCCTTATATGGGTATGTTTTGTTACTTGAAATTCTTGTTGCTGGCATCTGTCTGTCTTGGGAGACAATGGAAGAATGTGCCTTTGGAGGCAAAGTCAAACTGCTGGAAGGATGCAGCGACTGGCCTGCTATGACAACTTTAAAACAGCAAAAAAGAAAAGAAAAGAGCTAAGTGTTTAGTTTTGCTTTATGATCATGGCTGGCACTTAAGCCTGGGCATGCAAATCTGTTTCCTAAGACTGGATCGGAATAGGAAATAAGAGGTTGCATAAGGAATTGGTCTAACTTCTTAGAGCTAATTGGTACCACCAGCTGTACTGTGTTTTGCAAAGCAGTAGCCAGATTTGTAAGGCAAGCCACAAAATCCTACTTATCCCATTGACTATCCACACCACTCACGAGATAAGTGAGATCTTATCACCAAACTATGGTTAAACCAATATCACCCAGAAAACCATGGTTTGAGATGGCCAGCAAACTAGGATTTCAGACTAGGGATTAAAGCTAGTTTAGAAAAACTGTGGTTTGACACCATGTCCAAAAGTCAATCAACAACGGTCTAGCACTGTGTCTGGAGATTTGCAGGGAAGGTTGGGGCAGAGGTAAATTGCACAAGCCATAGTTTGCCAGTACATTTTCAAAAGCAAATAATGATTTCAATCACTGCACTTAGAGCAAAAATAATTTGGAGTAATCTCTGAACCAACCTTTCAGCTCACTTCAGACACCCAACCATGGTTAATGAATCATAATTATGTTTGGCCTGATGTTTGAACTGATAAGCTGTATTTGCAATCGGCTGACAAACCTGAATTGGAACTCGTGAACTGAAGTTAGTTTATAGAGACGATAGTCTGTGCTGTCTATGGTTTGGCATGACACATGAACTTGCAAGCTACAGCTATAGCCATTGCTACACTCCCAGAGTTGGAAGCACCGTGAAGACAGAAGTGAACTTACAAAGCCTAATGCTAATCATCTTAAGAATGGGAGGAGAAAAGCAGATCTAAGCCATGGTTTAATAGATGTGTGCTCCCATACTGGCGAGTCAGAATACACAAAACTGACCACACTCATATCCTGCATGTTTGCATGCTTTGAAAGTGCTCATGAACCTTGCCACAAATGACTGCAACTATCTGGGCCCCTGCTCAGAGTGTGTGTGTGTGTGTGTGTGTGTGTGTGTGTGTGTGTGTGTGTTAGTCATAAAATGGCTTAGGGTGGGGAAAGAACAGCATTACCTATCGACACTGATGTGACAGGGACCTGTAGCTCATTATGCAGTGCTGATTATTCCACCAAGCATGTTACCTGGACAAAAATCACATTTGCCCAGAGGGGAAAAACACACATTTGTCTGAGTAGTTGGAAAGTGCAATTTTCCCCACAACAGGTGCACTAGCTGTGGGGAGAAGATCCTGCAGCAAACAGCTACCGTATTTATTGCGCAGAAAAACAACAACCATGTCGTCCGGAAAAGCCTGCAAAATGTCGCAGTTGCTTTTCAAAACCTCAAAACTCTGTTAAGCAGCCTGCCTATTACACGGAAACCATTCCTGCTTCTACTCAGCTCCCTTTCCTACTGTACAGTGCAAGCAGAATCCAGTCTCAGAGAATTTCAGCACCAGTTATGTATAGGGATCCTGAAGCACCATTCCTTAGCAGCTTGTGTGGCAACAAGACTGTTGTTGTTTGACAGCAACACGCCTGCCAAAATCACATCGCAGAAGCTGGCTCTTCAGATTGCTCCGGAGATCCAGAAGGAGGCTGCCAGCTGCCATGTCATACACATGTCAGCTAAACCGTGGACTTCATTTACAAATACTGAATGCTGCTTTGCTTGATTTTTCTCTTTCTCAACAAACCACACATTGCAGCTTTGTGAGAATGTGCATGCAAAAGGCTGCGTTTCGAAGTCTTCTCTAAAACTTATTTTCACCCCCATCGCATTTCGAATAGCGGAGGTTCCTTCCTGCATCCTAAAAGGTAAATAATTTTATCAGATATTTTGCCTGACTTGGACTAAACCGGCTGTAAAAAATATTATTTAGTTGCTCTGAGTGCAGCAGGTCTGGGCTTTGCTTTTAAACTTTCGTGACTGTGAGAGCGCACGCTGACCTAAGCGGAGGTGATGCTGGATTTCTGTTAGACATGGGAAACAGATCAGGGTCCAGCTTCAGAACCACTGCAGCCGGGGCTTAAGAAGAGTTTGGATTTGATATCCCGCTTTATCACTACCCTAAGGAGTCTCAAAGAGGCTAACATTCTCCTTTCCCTTCCTCCTCACAACATTCTGTGAGGTGAGTGGGGCTGAGAGACTTCAGAGAAGTGTGACTGGCCCAAGGTCACCCAGCAGCTGCATGTGGAGAAGCGGGGAAGCGAACCCGGTTCACCAGATTACGAGTCCACCACTCTTAACCACTACACCACGCTGGCTTAAGAATGTATGAGCAGCAATGTTGGATCATGCCAATCAGTGGCCCATCTAATCCAGCATCCCATTCTCCCCATGGCCAACCAGATACCTGTGGGAAGCCCACAACAGGAAAAGAGCACAGAAGCAGTCTCCCCGCCTATGATTCCCAACATTCAGAGGCATGCTGACCCTGACAATTAGTCCTATTCTAATTTATTAAATTTGTATACTGCCCTTCATCCATGGATCTCAGGACGGTTCACAACATAACATTGCAATATAAAAAAAACACAAGATACATAATAAAAACAAGAACAAACCAATAATCCCCACCTTCCACAAACACATTTGGCTGAAGAGAACGTTTTCGCCTGGCGCCTAAAAGTGTACAATGAAGGCGCCAGGCGAACCTCCCCAGGGAGAGCATTCCACAAACAGGGAGCCACTGCAGAAAAGGCCCCTTCTCGTGTTTCCACCCTCTAGACCTCTTGTGGAGGAGGCACATGAAGAAGGGCCTCGGATGATGATCGCAGGCTCTGAGTAGCTTCATATAGGGAGAGGCAGTCCTTGAGGTGTTGTGGTTCTGAGCCATTTAAGGCTCTATAGGTCAAAACCAGCGCCTTGAATTGGGCCTGGTACCTAATGGGCAGCCAGGGTAGTCTGGCCAGGGTGAGTGTAATATGCTCAAACCATCCTGCCCTGGTGAGCAACCTGGCTGCCAAATTCTGCACCAGCTGAAGTTTCCAAACAATGGAGACAGAACACAGCTATCATTTGAATCCGGGCTCTTTAATTCAGCACACCACCACAAAACGCTCTCAGCGATGCTATGGGAAACGCTTTAAAAAAGAGAGCAGAATTTTCTCGGTGAGGTGCAATTTACTCTAACTCCAAACATTCTTAAATAAGTAGGTTTGGCTGCTTAACCCAACCCAACTCAAGCGATCTCTTGCCAGCTTCTACGACTCCAGTTGCTGGTGCCACACTGTGTGAACAGCGGACCTGTGACCTTCTGAGGGTCACACAGTTTTGTATTATGCACATCCCTTTCCCCTCTCTGGGCCATTTGGACAAAATTAGTTTGTGCTTTAATGGGGCTCATCCAAGAACTCCTCCTCGCAACATCCTGCTGAGAAGATTGTCAGGTGCAATGGCAAAATGTCCTAAGTAAATTTAAATAGGAAGACAGCCGACCCACAAGAGGCTTTTTAAACATCCCCGTTCTGGTGCGTTTGGCTCTAAGCCTTACAGGAAGAGCTTCCATGGCTTTGGGAAACGCACGTTCTTTGCCTTCACTGGGAAATTCCTCCCCAATTTTCCACTTCAGAGCTTGCAGGGTATCCAATCTAAGGAGCTGAAGGTATTTCTGAAACTCTTCAACTTGCAGTTTCATTAGGAAGCAAACTTTGCAAAACCGGAATCCAAAAGGCAAGACTGTCTTCTTCCTTTTGAGATTATCTGGAAGGGCAGTAAACAAATTCAGCCTCCTCTCAGACACACACCAATTTGATTAACGTTTCCTGCATTGTTTTCTGTCCTTTCCTTTGTGCAATTTTAACTAAAAAGCACTCCCTAGCTGACCCAGTGAACGTTCCAGCACTTGACTTCATTCCCTTTTCTTGGCATTTTCCAGCCACGATCATGCTCCACAGCTGTGCAGCCTGCAGAACTTCCCAGAAAAATGTAGCTTCAAAATATCTCCTAATCAGAGCCAGGGCAGAAGAAAACAAGCCCACTTCTTTTAGGTGAAGAATGGCAGAGGAGAAGCAACCAACTTCCATGAGGTCTGGCAGCATGATCCAAAGAACTTTTCAAATACGAAATAATAACCTCAGGTTCACCGCCAAAACATACAGTACTTTCACATTTAGATGTTACAAATGTCTTCCTTTTATTTTCACATGCTGTCTTCTTCCCCGCCCCTGAAACACAGCAGTTTTCAATATTTCATAACACATACCTAAAGAAGCTGGAGAATTTTGATATGGCTTTGGCCTAGGCCCAGAACTGGCATTCAATTAGTATTGAGATTTCCATCTTTGGTCAGAATTACAGCCATGCTGTGTACCCAGAAACACCCATGCTGCTCCCTGGTATCGCAATGTAATAAAACACATCCCATTTAACTGATGTGAGCACTTATTCACATGAAAAGCAACACAAATATATCCATCAAACAAGCAGAACTACTCAAAGAAAACGGCAGAAGTTTCTGTCCTGTGAGACTGCTAGTGGTATGCTACAGCTTCTTCTGTACCAAATGCCTCCTTTAGAAATTCAGTAAGAGTGCCCGCTTTTCCCTTGCCAAGCGCTGGCCTGGTATTTCTCCTGCCAGCTTCCTCCAGATACTGCCCCCCCCCGATTTGCTCTCGGTACCCCACACTTCATTTTGTAGCAATTACCGCTCCGAATCAACCATCAGCGCTGCATCTCCCCACCCAACCATTTTTCTTAGCCTCTGTTCCAAAAACCAGACTGAACCATTCTTAAGGATAGGACAAGGGCAGGGACAGAAAGGGGTGGGGCAGAGGGTAAAGTGGTTTTTAGATAAACACAGGAAGTCACTAGAAATTGCTAGACAACTATCATTTGCATGTGAGTCGTGCCTAGTGATGTGCAAATGTCACTCTCATCCTCCTCATCCCTACCCCCACCCCCAAAAAACACTAGAGGAGGGTCAAGCCTAGTGTCTGTTTAGCAGTAGCTATACAGAGGTTAGAGGGACGCGGGTGGCGCTGTGGTCTAAACCACAGAGCCTAGGACTTGCCAATCAGAAGATCGGCGGTTCGAATCCCCATGCCGGGGTGAACTCCCATTGCTCAGTCCCAGCTCCTGCCAACCTAGCAGTTCGAAAGCACGTCAAAGTGCAAGTAGATAAATAGGTACCGCTCTGGCGGGAAGGTAAACAGTGTTTCCGTGTGCTGCTCTGGTTTGCCAGAAGCGGCTTAGTCATGCTGGCCACATGACCCGGAAGCTGTATGCCGGCTCCCTCAGCCAATAAAGCAAGATAATAATAATAATAATAATAATAATAATAATAATAATAATAATAATTTTTATTTATACCCCGCCCTCCCCAGCCAAGGCCGGGCTCAGAGCGGCTCAGAGATGAGCGCTGCAACCCTAGAGTTGGTCACGACTGGACCTAATGGTAAGGGGTCCCTTTACCTTTTATACAGAGGTTATATACATATATGACGCGGTTACATGTTCATGGTCAAAACAAGGACAGCTGAACTTGCGTGCTCAGGAATATCATCTCATTTTGAAGCCCCAACAGCTGGTGCCCGATGCAAAAATCCCAGTTGTTCTACAGGAGAGCTAGCTTTGCACAGGAAAATTAAATTAAAGCTACTATTTCCTGCAGCGTTAAGCGCCGAGCCAGAATTTGTTGAAAGCAAAAGCGAGATTTGAGAAGCAGAAAAATTCAAGGCAGTGCTTGCCTGTGCCACTTTTGCCATCGGTAAATTTCGAAAGGGATCTTTGCGGAGACCAGCGAGACGGAAGCAAACAAACGCCGAAGCACAATGCCCCTTTGAAAAAAGCGGGGTGGAAGAACAGCTACACTTTTTTTCCCTGCCAGCTTGGGAAAACAAATCAAAAGAAAAGAAAAGCATTCATTTTCCCCTCTTGAAACTTCAGCACTAGGAGCTGCATATTGGAGTCAAAGGCAAGGCCAAGCATTCCAACCAGGGAGAGGAAGAAAGGCGAACCTTTGTAGCTCTGACATGCAGACCCCATTGACGTGAGTCATCACTACTGGAAACAAAGGGGAGCATTGTGAACCTGGGCACAGGTGTGCCATTTCATAAATGCCTTGGGGGCCACTAAGTCAGAAGGGGAAGGAGACCTTGGCGATAGCAACTCTCCAAGGGTGCCCACCGACTCTACGTTACATGCAAAACACTTGCAGCCTCTATCTCAGATGCACACTCTTAATTATGCAATGTGCGGCTGCAGTATTAGGACAACATGCTTGCAACTCAGACAGAGACATGTCAGGATTTTTGCAAACCAAACAGCTTCTGATGCTATTTAGCATAGGAAGCGGCCTCAAACCAGGTCAGCCTAATTGTACATGTAATCCAATATGACTTCCTCTGACTGGGAGCAGCTCTATCATAACTAATCATATCATCATAGAATCTTAAGAGTTGGAAGGGACCCCAAGGGTCATCTAGTCCAACCCCCTGCAATGCCAGAAGCTCAGCTAAAGCATCCATGACACATGGCCACCCAATCTCTGTTTAAAAACCTCTAAGGAAGAAGAGCCCACCACCTTTCGTGGGAGTCTGTTACACTGCCGAACAGCTTACTGTCAGAATTTTTTTCCGAAAGTTTAGTTGGAATCTCCTTTCTTGTAACCTGAAGTCAATGGTTCGAGTCCTGTCTTCCAGAGCAGGAGAAAACAAGCATGCTCCCTCTTCCATGTGACAGCCCTTGAGATATTTGAACATGGCTATCCTATCTCCTCTCAGTCTCCTCTTTTCCAAGCTAAACATACCCAGCTCTTCTATGTTGTTATGATATATATCAGGGATGGCGACTGCGATCAACAGGTCAATACTCTGTTGACTGTGGTCGATTGCGGGCTCATTGTACTCCGCCGGGGAAAAAGAACATCCGGCCCTGCCCCCTCGTTCTGTCCTTCATTCGCACACGACTGCAAAAGCGGAAGACGGAGTTATCGTTGTACGTATGTGAGGGATTAATGGCTCGACCCCCCCCCAAAAAAGCGAATGGAAATTGGGATCTCCCCCTTACAAAAAGCTCAACAACTTGGGTAGATCACTGCAATTTTCCCCCCAGGAGTAGATTGCAGTCTTTTGGGAGTTTGACGTCCCTGATATATATCATATGATAATATAGGCTACACAGGATCTTTTTCAATCAGCTAATGCCCGATCTTTTCAAGTAGAGAAGCCAAGAACACAGGACAAACGTAGCACTCCTGGGCATAAGAAATGGTTTGGGTATGAAGCAAATCAATGGGCAGGGCACCTCCTGCATCTGCTACATCCACTCCCTGATGTACGCTTCACTCTGTGGCCTGAGCAACTCATTTGTTGTGTCTGGGAAAAGAGGAAACGACCACAGTTGCCAGATAGCTCCAAGGTATCATCCTTCATCGTTCCTGCAAGTGAAATGGGTGTAGACCTTGCAGGTGGTGAAAGGGGTGTTTACTCGCATATGTACCCAGAAGAGCTTCAGCCAAAAGGTATATTTTATGCCAAAAGAGGGCTGCTGGTTTTGCATAATCATTTAGAATGTGTAGCACCCAGGAAATCTGAAAACAGGACCCAGTGTCCATCAGCTGGAGAGCTGAAAGTCAAGGTGGGCCAAACTGACCTGGCCCCAAATTATATCCTCCAGAGATTTGTAGACATTCAGCATGTTTCCTGCTTTAATCTCCAGGAGAGGGAGCATAATGTCTTTGGTGGGGGCAGCCGTTGTCGCTCGCATACAAATCTGTAATGGCTACAAATTTGAGTTGCAACTGATGGGCGTAATATTGCAATGCAGTTAAAAGACTTGCCCTCTACTCCTTATTGGGCAGGGGCTTTTAATGCATATAGAAAAGGTTAGCTTTTTAAAATTAAAAACTACCGTATTTTTCACTCTATAGGACGCACTTTTCCCCCTCCAAAAATGAAAGGGAAATGTGTGTGTGTCCTATGGAGTGAATGCAGGCTCCTTGGCTTCAGCGATAGCAACGCAAAGCCTCCGACGCGCAGAGGGAGAGCTCCCCCCGCACTCCGGAGGCTTCACGTTGCTTTCGCTGAAGCCGCCTGAAGCCCCCAGAGCACAGGGAACTCCCGCTGCGCTCCGGGGGCTTCAGGCAGCTATCCACAAGCCTTCGGAGTGCAGCAGAAGTTCCCGCCGCGTTCCAAAGGCTTGCGGATGGCCGCCTGAAGCCTGGAGAGCGAGAGGGGTCGGTGCACACCGATCACTCTTGCTCTCCAGGCTTCGCTTCGCTGGAGAGGCGCTGCACAGTTTTCCCTCTCTGCGCAGCGCCCCTTCAGAGAGGCGGGAGGAGAAATGGAAGGGGCTCCGTTTCTCCTGCTGCTTTGCTGAAGGGGCGCTGAGCAGAGAGGGGGAGAATTTTTTTCACCCTGTTCTCCCCCTCCTATAGTCCGGTGTGTCCTATAGAGTGAAAAATACGGTATATAAAACTATGCGTGGTGCAGAGAAAGTGGACTCAGAAAAGTGCTTCTCCCACTCTTATGACATCGGAACTCAGGGCCATTCCATGAAGCTGAGTGTTGGAAAGGCATGTGCAGGCAAAATGGAAGTACTTCTTCACATAGCTAAACTCTGGCATTCAAATCGCAGCTTGGAATTTAACAAAGCCCACAGGTAGCAGTTGCGCTTAGTTCCTTGGGAGTAAGTCCCAGTGACCTTAATAGAATTTACTTCCAAGTGAGCGTACATGCAGGAAAGCTATCTAATCTTATGCACTTCTTAAAATACCAAGGGAACCAGTACTTGTATCCAATGCTGCCAACCACTGGCACAGCAGACTTTTGCTTGCCCAATGAAATTTCAGCCTCCTCCCCTCTCCCCACACACTCTAGGCTTGGGGGGCTTCTGGGTGAAGATTTGCAGGAGGTAGGGGAGAAGGGTAAGAGGAAGTTCCATTACACGAGCAGAACACGGCACACGCAGCATTAGATACAACCCAGAAGCTATTTTTAATGATGGTACTAGACAGTATTCAAGGGTTGTTTCCGAGATTCACTATAGGTGGAGTGCCGATGATTTAACCTAAAAATGTGACCGATGTCTTTGCCAAAAAGGACAAAATACAGGGACCTCCCTTTAGCTACAGCTCCCTGCGGAGTGTACAGTCTATGGGAAAACCCAGGTTTACTGTGTAATGCACGAAGTGGCTCCACAAAGAGGCAAAGCTCTATCCAACCTCCCCTGTCCCAATCTTTTCCGAACTTCAAAACGAAAGCAACTCGGCTTACTGCTTATGCGTCCAATGCTTCACGAATGACATTGCTGCCCCTTCAGCTTAGTTCATTGAGAGTACGGGGTTTTTTGGTTTTAAAAAACCTGAAATATATTACGAAGAAGCACCAGCTAACTTTACCGTGCAGTTCCTGCTCGCTTGACTTTGGGCTGCTTCTTGCTCTGCGTTCGGTTTTTTTCACGACAGGCACGGCTGCTCCTCCTCCTCCTCCCCCGTTCGCGGCTCCATTGTGAGCCTTGATGGTGCCATTGTAGACTGGGGAACAGTTTCCTAGATGGCTCTTGTAGATGGACGAAGGGGGGCTGTTCAAACGGTTTTGGCGATCGATCTGCCGTTCTTTGATTTTTTTGTGCGGTGGTTTGTTGTACTGATCTTCCCTGGTTATGTAACTGGACATTCCATATAGTGGTATAATCTCTGAAATGTAAAGAAAAGAAACAGGTTCAGCTTAGACTCCAAAGCCAGCTTCCTCAGCACTCATTTACCACCACAATGAAAAACACTGCTTGCGTTCCCACACAACACTAAACTTACCAGGACCATGAGATTTCCCAAAGAGGAGCTTGCAGCTGCTTTCCTGCTCCCAAGCCCTCTTTCCTGTTGAGTTGAGCTAAGCCAAGACTTGGCTTAACAAGTCATCCAATCCAGGAGTGGTGGTGAAGCTCTAGTTCTCACTAACCATGAGCTGTAGCCAAGGACTGTTCTTGGTTAAGGAGACAGCATGACCACAAGTCCCAGCTTAGATGAAATGCAAACCAAACCTTGGCTTGGTTCAACACAGTGCAGCGGTAAAGAAAAGACGGAGGAAGGAACAAAGTGGTATTGCGCTCCATGTTATTGTTGAAGCTTCAACAAGCACTTGTTGTTTGCATGGTAAACAAGTTAGGTTTACCATGCCGTGTGAATCAGATCACTGAATACAGTGGTACCTATGGTTAAGTACTTAATTCGTTCTGGAGGTCCGTTCTTAACCTGAAACTGTTCTTAACCTGAAGCACCACTTTAGCTAATGGGGCCTCCCGCTGCCGCCATGCTGCTGGAGCACAATTTCTGTTCTCATCTTGAAGCAAAGTTCTTAACCCGGGGTACTATTTCTGGGTTAGCAGAGTCTGCAACCTGAAGCGTATGTAACCTGAAGCGTGTGTAACCCGAGGTACCAGTGTACTTGCATCCTATTGACACTGTACTCTTCTAAATACAGTGGTACCTCTGGTTACGTACTTAATTTGTTCTGGAGGTCCGTCCTTAACCTGAAACTGTTCTTAACCTGAAGCACCTCTTTAGCTAATGGGGCCTCCCGCTGCCGCCGTGCCGCCGCTGCACGATTTCTGTTCTTATCCTGAAGCAAAGTTCTTAACCCGAGGTACTATTTCTGGGTTAGCGGAGTCTGTAACCTGAAGTGTCTTTAACCTGAAGCGTCTGTAACCCGAGGTACCACTGTACATGCAAATGCTTCAGCGTCAAGTCAAGGTGTCTCATAGAGCCAGTAGGTCAAACCTAGAATATTTTTTATTTCAGGTTTTCAAACATAATGTCAGCAAGAGCCCTAGAAATGCACATGCCTGAAATTAACATTTTGCACCATGAGCCAATCCTGATAATCTTGCCCATTCTTGTCTAAAAAAGAAACTGGCCATCCTTTAATTTGAAAATGTCCTCCGAGCAAATGCAGCCAAGAACCGCAGGTGACCACAACAACAGATGTTTGGTTACAACTTGTACCGTATCTTCACTGAAGAAGCTGAGAGGGAGGGAGAGGGGCTTTCTTCAGTTAGTACATTCATACGTGGGCACCTCCTTTGATAGATCCCGGTCATTCCTTTATATATTTAGCACATTTGCATCAAATCTGTGAAGAGCACAGAATATGCTCATCCATGCACATCTGCTCAACTGCAAAACACATCTTCTGTAGTTGCAAAATCTGGGAGATATTGCAGCACAAAATGCTAGAGTTGTGAGCATAGCTTATATAATGATACGTGGACTTTTTCCAAACTTGCTCCAGACCTAAAAGCATATCCCAAGACCTAAAAGACTTTCAAGCACCGAGGAATGAAATGGAAGACTACTATTCATAACCCTCTGCATGGCAAAACTATGCCTCTCATGTCCTAATTCTAAACACATGTCAAAGGGCTTTATTTCCATAAATTATAGGTTGGGCCAAGTCAACCTTCACCTAAATTTACTGTGCGGCATCTGAAACTCCATGGGGAGGCAGGAGCCTCTGACCACAGGGTTAAGCTCAGCATCATGGCATTGCCAGTTCCTCTGCAGCCACATGGAAAACGAGCGGTAATGCCAGGCATAGCTGTATATACTGCACAGCTCATTAAGGGCTACACCGGAGACCCAGTTCTCTCAATGAAAAAGGAGGTAAGAAATGCTATGGCGAAAGTGTGGCTTTTTCAGTAATGGCCCCAAATATATGCAACAGCTTGCTCACAGAGCCCCTCTGGAGCCCAGGTTTATAGGCTTAGGAAAAATGTGCTTTTGTTGGGGGAGTTACTTATTTATAGCTTTTCTAAATCTCAGGTTTTATGTTGTCTACTGAGTATTTTAGGGTTGAGTATATCGCCATAACAAATTGTGATACTTCCATCGTGTTGTTTCATTCATTCACTTAATAAATGTGTATTCCGCCCCAAACCTGTAGATCTCAGGGCAGTTTTATGAAAACAACAGTTGATAGTGAAGCATTTTCATCTGCGTCAAAGGCTATATAGCTCATGGGACTCCCCCCTAAAGGAAGCAGCAATACCATCAGTGGGGAAAATGAGCTCTGAAAAGCTGTGATCGTTCAAAACACCTGGGGCGAAGGGACCTAGCTCAGGGGCAATAGCAAGTAGAAGGTCCCAGATCCAATATCTGGTGTCTCCAAAGCACGGCTAGCAGAGACCCCTGCCTGAAACCCTGGTGAGCTGCTGCCAGCCGGTGTGGGCAGTACTGACCTAATGGTCTGACTTTGTATAAAGCAGCTTCCTATGTTGAGAAACTCACTGCAAAATCCCTGCTGCTGTTTTGAATCCTACCATTTGGGTATGACGCAGATTAACCACATCTATCAGAAACAATTCTGCTCTCAATTGCTTTCAGTTGCATGTCTTGCATTCTGATGACATATCTTAAATGGGAAAGGGTCTCCCTTCGCAGCACACATGAAGAGGAGCATCTCTGGTGCAGGAAACTGCTCAAATCTCTCACACACAATAAGAATGGCCCTGTTACCCTCAGGGACCATGAGGCAGTTTCACAGTGACCCACTCCACATTCTTTTCCAGAAGCAGGCAAAAGATTGTTGTTGGGAGTTGTGTGTTTTTTTGCAAAATAAATAAATGACACCTCTCGTCTTTTCCATTTTTGAGAAGCCACCAGCATGACTTCACATGACATGAGGGATAAAGGTGCTTTGTCTCTATCCATTAGCGACAAAACAGGGGACTCGTGTTTGCTTCTTTCTGACAGTGGTCCTTGCCTGCAGGGCAAGGCTTGTCAGATCTAATTTTCTTTGCTAACCTGACCGCAGCTGGCTAAACACAAATGCACCGGACAAGCACAACCACCACCCCTCGCCCGGATAGTAGGAAGCCTTGGTCCTGAAGAGTCCCTCAGATGCTTACCCAGCCTCTTTCTGAAGGCCTCCAAGAAAAGCGATTCCCCATTTATGACAAGCTATGCCAAAGGCCGGTCTTTGCTCGCAGCCCCGAACCAGATACCCAACAGCAACTCTCAGGCAACTAGTAAGCAGAAGCATCTTGCCTCCAACTCCCCTGGTCTTATAATTAGGAATTTCTCCCTAATGCTTCATCAAAAGCAAAGTCCCTCCCAGCCAGCGAGCCCCTAACAGTGCTACAAAGCTCTAAGACGACTGGAGTCGTGAGCAGCAGCACTCCTCTTCAGTGTGAGGAACTGAGATATGAAAGCTAGGAGCTGAATGGCACCCTAAAGCTAGGTTATGGGCACAACAACAGAATGTCTAGGCACACTTTATTATAACAAAAATACAAAGCTGAAAATGAACGAACTGTAGCTAAAATATTATGTTCGTTTTTCACCTGGTCTAGTCCGTCCCCTGCCCACCCCCCCTAATATTCTTAAGTGGGTCTCTTCTCCTGTCTTCAGAGAGTAGCTGAAAGTGAGGAGGCAGAAAAAGGTCCCCTTTCCTTCCACCCTGCAGTTTTAATCTGAAATCTTAGACGCAGTACTGTGCCCAGAGCTCAGAAACTGCTTGCGCTAGTAAAGGTAAAGGGACCCCTGACCATTAATGCCATTTACCTTCCCGCCAGAGCGGTACCTATTTATCTACTTGCAGTTTGACGTGCTTTCGAACTGCTAGCTTGGCAGGAGCAGGGACTGAGCAACGGGAGCTCACCCTGTCGCTGGGATTCGAACCACCGACCTTCTGATCAGCAAGTCCTAGGCTCTGTGGTTTAACCCACAGCACCACCCACGTCCCCGCTAATGATATACCCTGTTGTAAAATGCGCCTAGGACAATGGGAGTTTCGAACGCTGCTCCTCTTATGGCTGAAGGAGCAAACTGCAACATTTCACGGCAGGTCCTGACTTTTACAACTTCAAAGCCTGGTATTGATAATGAAGCAAATACTGCAAACATAAAAAAAAAATCCCTTCCCTGTAATACACCTGCAACTTCAATCAGCTTTGTATTGTACACATTTTGTTTCTTTTTTTAAAAAAAACCGTGCAAAATATGATCATGCTGGGGGAAAACAGCAAAATACACGAAGTCTAGATGGTTGAAGAGGCTCACTGGGTAGGGCAGAGTCGCTATGCTTGATTCCCAAGAGTTAGGCGTCTGTTGCTTATAGGAAGGAGAGGGTGATGCAGAAAGGAGGGCAGGATGGTGGAAACGCATTGGCAGGATGCTGGGTCGGCTCTGCGATGTGTTTGCAATGTGCCCATCTCCCTGTGAGCAACAGCGACCCACCTGTTGGGAGGCCAGCATAACACCCAGTGAGCTGTTTCTGCTAGGCTAGAAACCCCGCACCAGTTGTCCTCTTACCTTGCTCTCCGTAGATTGTAGGGGGGAGATGATGCTGAGGGAAAAACTGGGGTGGCATGTCTCCAGGCCCAGTCACCGGGGGGGTAGAAAGCCGTATGAGAGTTATGAATGAAATGCGGGTGGTGTGTAAGATATGGGGGTAAGTGGTGGGTCGGAGAAATGGCGGAAGGGTAGCTGGGAGGGTAGCACTCCGGAGACTGAGGTGTGACCACCACCCTGCGAACACCCGTGTTGTCTTCTATTACCTGCAAAAAAAGAGGAGGCAGCAAGGTTGGTATAACGGATGCAATTCGCAGGTGAAATAATTTTAAGACGCACGGATTTTATTCCCATTGATAATAATAAAAAGCTTTTCATGGTTAGGAAGAACAACGTCCATATCCAAGCGCCAGCAGTTTTGGTGGCAACGTCGTTCACGGCAGACACTCAGGCAGCCACACTAATTATAGCAAGGCATTCCGTAATTGCTTTATCAATGGAATTTTGAATGGAGATCAAAGGAAAACCGAAATACGTGCACCGGCGGCCCCTTTGAATGGACAAACCTTGCCTTATTCATGAACACCAAACAGCACGGACAGAGCTAACGGTGAACAATGCATTATTTATTTCCAACAAAACGAAAAACCCAAAAGCGTAAGAATCCACCGTTTCGGATAAAGGAGCTATAATGGGCAAATGATAAATTAGGACTGAAAACTGCCCACCTGTGGATATCCTACCTGAGAATACCCCTAATCCTGGAGCCAAAGCTGACCCCTACACCTCTTTTTAATTAAATCAGCTCAGTCACCTTCCACATGTCCCTGAAGCACACAAGATGTGCCTGACGTCTACTTTGTACTGCAGAAAGTGCCCAGTTCCAAGTTTTAGTAGGGGGAGTGTTAATAGGGTTCATGTCCCATAATGGGCATCTCCTTGGCCACTGTAAGAAAAAAATGTTGGACTAAGTGGGCAATTGGCCTGATTTAGCAGAGATCTTCTTACGTTCGTGCTTAGCTCTCCCCACTGAAATTAATCGCCAAGAACTAAGTTTTGGCTAGGCTATGCCTAATGTTTTTGACAAATAACGGTATATTACTTTTGACTCTGGGTATGTTTTGGGGGAAAGTTCTCTATGGGGAGATTTAAAGTTTATAGTCATGTTTCTAAAAGGTAAATTGTATTTTCATTGTGACCTTGGGAATTAACAGAGACTCAATACATTTGAACAGATTTACCCAAGACTTCATAAAGAAATCATATCTGCGTTTCCTTCAGGCTTAGATAATGTTCTGTCTGACTTTACAGGTTCACGCAGCCCAGCACTTCGAGTCTATATAAGCTATGAGTTCCTCCCACTGTCCGTCCCAAGAGAACGAGGTTTTCTGGACTGTGTTGGAAACAGAGGTGGGCCAAAAAAGGAATCACTTTTCACGAAAACTTCAGCCAAGTGTAGCCCCCCACCCCCCAACTTTCAGTGAATGTTGAAGAATGGGTAAAACATAGGCCAACTTATTCATAGTCACTTTTACTTCTGGGCAACCTTATGAAGGCCACATGCTGGCGGGGCCAGAGGCAAAAGTAGGAGGAACAAAGAATCATAGAATTGTAGAATTGGAAGGGACCTCAAGGGTCATCTAGTGCAACCCCCTGCAGGAACCTCAGCTAAAGCATCCATGACTGATGACCATTCAAACTCAAATGTAAAAACTGTCTTGCCACAGTAGGGTAGTTTCTACAATATAAACACACACACACCTTCCTCTTTTTGCTCTACCCAGAGGAGCAAAAGGCATTTTCAGAATTCAAAGCCCATTTTAGCCAGGTAAAGACAATAGGTGATGTCTCTACACCTTGCCAACAAAGGTCCTTATAGTAAAAGCTATGGTTTCCCAGCAGTGATGTATGGAAGTGAAAGCTGGACCATGAAGAAGGCTGATCGCCGAAGAATTGATGCTTTTGAATTATGGTGCTGGAGGAGACTCTTGAGAGTCCCATGGACTGCAAGAAGATCAAACCTATCCATTCTGAAGGAAATCAGCCCTGAGTGCTCACTGGAAGGACAGATCCTGAAGCTGAGACTCCAATACTTTGGCCACCTCATGAAAAGAGAAGACTCCCTGGAAAAGACCCTGATGTTGGGAAAGATGGAGGGCACAAGGAGAAGGGGACGACAGAGGACGAGATGGTTGGATAGTGTTCTCGAAGCTACCAGCATGAGTCTGACCAAACTGTGGGAGGTAGTGGAAGACAGAAGTGTCTGGCATGCTCTGGTCCATGGGGTCACGAAGAGTCGGACATGACTAAACGACTAAACAACAACAACAAAGACAATAGGGGTGCAACAGTGGAACAACAGTGAGGAGGTGTGCTCTGGGGAGATGGGGCATGGCTTAGAGAGAGGCCCAAGGGTCAGACAGAAGCCTGAGGGCAACATCTGGCCCCGAGGTTCTCCACTCCTGCCCTACATAAAGCAATTCAGCAGAGCACTCCAAAGTTGACACCACCTCATATAGTCAAGTAATCAAGCCAAGAGAGGACACCCACACTGTGGCCACACAGCAAACTGACTTGAGCAAACCAGAACACACACACAAAAAACCAGCACCTCAGCAAGCAAAGAAAATACAACAAATCGAAGGGACTCTGTATTGACACCCTGTGAGGTATGTTTTCGAACTTCTGGGTTGCAACTAATTATATTAAGCAGTGGTACCTCGGTTTTCAAAGGTAATCCATTCTGGAAGACTGTTCGAGTTCTGAAAACTTCGAAAACTGAAAACTCAACAGCCGACAGCTAGGCCTCAGAATCTTGCGCTCAGCGGAAACCATGTGGCATGTTCGACTTCTGAGGCATGTTCCAAAACCAAAGCATTTACTTCCGGGTTTACAGCGTTCAAAAGCTGAAACGTTTGTCAATGGAGACGTTCGAAAACCGAGGTACCACTGTGTGTGTGTGTGTGTGTGTGTGTGTGTGTGTGTATAGCACTATCAAAGTACGCAATGCTTTACAGAATGGGCAGCAAGAAACAGATCATTGGCTGCAAGTAGCTTACAAAACTAAGGCTTCAGCAGTGAGGAGAAACACAGGCAAGGCTGGAAAGAGACAGAGGTGGCTTTTCCATTCTTCTTTGTGTTTCAGAAACAGTGGGAGTTGAGGGAAGGGAGATCTATGAGGAAGAAGCAAAGGATGGGGGAGGATCGCACAGCAGTTGGAAAAGGAGTCCCCATCCCGCAACCCCAAAAAACATTGTGCCCTTAAAGAGGCTCTACAGCTGTTCACAGCAAAGCTACAGGGAACCAGGCAGAGGGCCTTCTCGGTAGTGGCGCCCGCCCTGTGAAACGCCGTCCCATCAGATGTCAAAGAGATAAACAACTACCTGACATTTAGAAGACATCTGACGGCAGCCCCGTTCAGGGAAGTTTTTAATGTGTGACATTTTAATGAATCTTTGTTGGAAGCCACCCAGAGTGTCTTGGGAAACTCAGCCAGATGGGCGGGGTACAAATAATAAATTATTATTATTATTCACCTGTTGATGGTCAACAAAGCCCACCTTGCCCCACACAAGCCAGCTCTTTCTGCAGATAATTTCCCCAGAACCTAGGTCGCTTCAATCCAGAGCTTCAATCAATGGGCAGCAAAGGTAATGTTTGAGGCTAAAACTCCGTAGCCCAAAAGGTTGGTGTAACAAAATGGGGTGGGGTGGGTTTTATAGCTTTCACCTAATAGGCCTTGTTATTTCTCCACAGGGGTATCTGCTTTCTGCCTGGCTCTTGAGACGCAGCCTTCTGAGGGCCGACCAAACCGAAGTCAAAATATGTTTTCGTTCACAAGCTGGAATGTTCTTATTTCCTTTACATCCTTGTCATCCCAGTGCCAAAACAAACAGAAGGCAAATTAAATAATCACTCAATAGTCCTATTAATTACCGACATTGCTGGGCCCGGGCAAGAGCAAATAAGGCGAACACAGCTATTATAACATCAGCACCAACAAACAACAACAGAAAAGCTACACCAAGTGACTACTACGTGCTTCAAGCTGTTACTTGGTATGAAGTCATTTGAAAAAACAGAACATTCGTTTTCCACATGGCGGGAAGTACGTTTCAATTCAACGGGGAGAATGTGGGGTGGGGGGAAGAGAGAGAGAGACAATATATAGCTTTTCCTATGACTACACGGCCAGCTGCTATATTCAGATGTTAAAGGGCTAATTTCACAAAGCTTACTCTTCGTGGTAATGTAGAGCAGCCCTAGATGCAAGCGGAGGGAGGAGGGACGAAGATCAGATGAGGACGTCCAAAATGGATGGTCCAGGGATAGTTGGGAGAGATCTTCCCCTTCTGTTTCTATCTAACCCTAACCCTGCGGAAAGCCATCTAATTAGAATTTGATTTTGACCTGTTTTTAGGAGGTCATTTAATTATTGTTTGATTTTATACTAATGTTATATATCTGATGTTAGCTGCCCTAAGCCCAACTTTGGCCGGGGAGGGCGGGATATAAATAAAAGTTGTTTATTATATAATAATAATAATAATAATAATAATAATAATAATAATAATAAGTCAGAGAGGAGGAAGCAGATCTGCAAACCCTCTTCCCCATTCCTTCTGCGGAGTTCCATGGGAGGGTGGCTTTGACCAGCCAGCGGGAGGGACTCAACAAGAGGCATTTTGAGCTGGAGGCAAAGAGGAAGTACACAATTTTGTCACAAAGAACCCTGCTGGTGCCTTCATAGGTGGGATCAGGTCGCTGCCATGAGGGCTAGAAGCTTGAGCACAAAAAGAGAGAGAAGGCGGGATGTTGAAATGACACATCCCTGCCAGCACCCAAATTCTTTTGCTGAAAAAAGCATACCTGTGATATATAACCTGGAGGCACATGTATGGGAGGAATAGATCCATTTGGCGACATCATGGGAACCTCTGCGGGTCCTGTGAAGACAGAAAGAGGAAAAACCAAACGATTAAGATATGATTTATGTTTGTGTGTACTGTGCTGAAAGACTCTAGGACATCTGTAGAACCAGTTTTGATATCGACATGCTGTACAGTGGAACCTCTAGTTAAGAACTTAATTCGTTCCGGAGGCCCATTCTTAACCTGAAACTGTTCTTAACTAGAGGCGTGCTTTCACTAATGGGGCCTCTTACCGCGGCTGTGCCGCCGGCATACGATTTCCATTCTCATCCTGGGGCAAAGTTCTCAACTCAAGGTATCTCTTCCAGGTTAGCGGAGTTTGTAACCTGAAGCGTTTGTAACCTTTTTTGTAACTCGAGGTACCACTGTACATATGTCTCCCCAGAAGAACATAGCTGATACCACCTCAATTGCTCCTCACACATCACTCCAGGAATGTTTAAGAACTTCCACTCATGCAGCTGGGCTTTCTGGCATATTTACATAACCCACAAGCAACACCAGTCCCCTTGGGAGACATATAACTTGTTCCACGAGTGCACCTTATAAACATTTAAAGTGAAACAATCTGACTGGAAGGTTTTTGTTTGTTTATTTGAATATATAAACATAAAGTGAAAATAATAATATAACCGTGTTTCCAGGCAAAAGTGGGTGAAGCCACATTACTCCAGTTGCATATAACTGCTGTTTTTATTAGAATTTCTGAACCAATTCAATCTACAATCACTATTCCAGAATAATAATCAGCAAACACCAGTGCCAATTTTGTGAACAACTGATTTATTACATTTGTTTTCCACAAGCAGCTTAGGGTGGCATACTTGAAATCACACTATTTTTACCTCCAGGTCAAACCTACAAGGTAGGTCAGGCTGACACATGTTGACTTCCAAAGGCCAGACAGCGAATTTCATGGCTGGGCAGCGAATTGAGCGTGTCTCCTCAGCCAAAATGCAACACTATCAGCTCTTCTACCATGCCCCTCAAAATCTACACCAGACTCCCACAAGCCAGTGCCCTCCAGACGTTTTGGTCTACATCACCCCTTGGCCCCAAACATCTGGATGGCACCAGGCTGGGTGCAAGAGAAGGCCTTCAAGAAGGCTGGCACTATACCCCAGAAGTGGTCATGCCCATTATATGGCTTTGCATAGAATTCAATCTTCTGGAGGACTAAGTCCACGACAAGCCACCCTCAGTAAATAATAATAATCTAGCAAATATTCTACGATTTATAAATCACTTTAAGAGTCTGTAAAGGGCTTCACATACATAATGTTGGAATCCTTAGAACCCCATGCAGTAGGTCAGTATTATTGTAGAGGTTGTGGGGGATGAGGCTGAGAGACATTGGCTCACTCAAAGCAACCTAGTGAGATCATAGCGCATCATGTGAGAGACAAACCAGGAACTTTCCAAATTTGCACCTTGGTCTCTTAGCCGTCGTGATACATCAGTTCTTGAAACTGCTTAGTGATCCACACACACTGACTGGTATTCACAAAGGTCTGCAGGCACACATTAACACAACAACACAGTAAAAGTAAAGGAACCCCTGACCATTAGGTCCAGTCGTGGTCGACTCTGGGGTTGCGGCGCTCTTCTCGCTTTACTGGCCGAGGGAGCCGGCGTACAGCTTCCGGGTCATGTGGCCAGCATGACTAAGCCGCTTCTGGCGAACCAGAGCAGCACACGGAAACACGGTTTACCTTCCCGCCAGAGCAGTTCCTATTTAGCTACTTGCACTTCGACGTGCTTTCGAACTGCTAGGTGGGCAGGAGCTGGGACCAAGTAACAGGAGCTCACCCCATCGCGGGGATTCGAACTGCTGACCTTCTGATCAGCAAGTCCTAGGCTCTGTAGTTTAGACCACAGTGCCACCCGCGTCCCTTTCAACAACACCTACAACCACACAAAATCAGATGGATAATACTGGGGGATAGAACCCCACTGAACTTGAAGCATGGGAAGCCCCAACAAAAATTTATAATTTGGCAGAATATTTGGACTATATGATATGTATTTGTACAATTTGGAATACTTAATGTGATTTGATTGGATTGGATTGTTAAAATGGAAAATTTAATTATTATTATTATTTTTTAAAAAAAAGGGTAATACTGGGGGAAGGTCTGAGCCTTATTGTCCCTGGGCAAGTGAGCTGGTCGCTGCCCAATTTCAAGCCTACGTGTGGCATCTGCATTGACACCTATTGAGCAAACAGGTACAGTACGGTAAAGGAGCAAAAGGAATAGCCATTCACAAGGATCTCCCGTTTGTAACCCACTGGCCTAGATGAAACTTTCCCTTCCAAAAGTTTCCGATCGCGCTCAGTTTTTACATATGTGAAGAACTATCTCAGGAACATATGAAGACCACAAAACTCATTACCTCAGCAGTTTGGATTAACCAAGGAATGTGGTTATATAAGCAAGAGACTTAAAAGTTTCCACTCCAAATTCCAACCTTGGATGTCGAAAGTTCCTTTCTGAAGTATCAAATGCAAATACAGCAGCTCATGTGCCATAAGCATTAGGGCGCCGAGCTACATAAATCTAGGTAAAATGGAAAATAGGAAACCATACAGGGAATGGTTTAAAGACACCATATGTCTTACTTCTACAATGATTCTAACTGAAATGCCGGAAGACGTCTAAAATTCCAGGTCTGGAAATTTCACCATCAAGAGGCATGCTTTCCACAAACTTAAATTACAAATGGGTGGCTTTCTGGTTATCATGACCAAAATGCCTTGGTCACAACATCAGAAATAAAATCTCTCCTTCTTGCATTCTATCATGAGATAGGCTGTGCCATTGCTCAGTGATAGAAGTATCTGTTTTGCATGCAGAATGTCTTGGGTTCAATCCTGGTAGGGCTGTGAATGTTTCAAATCCTCAATGTAAGGCAGCCTCCTATGTTTCCTATAAGTACAGCTGGGAGTACATAGGCCATAACTTTTGCAGGTGCATTTATTTACAAGGCTTGTCTTAAACTGAGGCAAAGAGGAGTGACACAGATACTCACAAACATACGCTACCTTGAAGCAGTTATTAAAAGCTTCCGGTCTCCATCAAGATAAAATTATCCGTCACTAAGACCCATTAGAAGCAATGGGAATTAAAGTCAGACATGCGGCATTAGTTTATATGGAATTTAGGCCCCCCAAGCCTCAATGAATTGAGTCTTACTTCTGAGTAGACATGGTTAGGACTGCAAGTGTGACTCTCTAGCTGGATCAAGAGTGTAGCATTTAACCGATCAGCTTCTCAAAAGCTGTCTTGGGCTCCATGGGTATTACTTATCACAATACACACCCACCCCTAATCATGTTTTATCTATCGTTAAAATACGTCCTTATGAGGGCTTTTTTTTCTTCAGCCGGCACCTCTCATGTGGGAGCCATTGCCATTCTAAAAGAACAAGTGAGGCGTTCATGATGAGTATAGAAATACAGTGGTACCTCAGGTTAAGTACTTAATTCGTTCCGGAGGTCCGTTCTTAACCTGAAACTGTTCTTAACCTGAAGCACCACTTTAGCTAATGGGGCCTCCCGCTGCTGCCGTGCCACAATTTCTGTTCTCATCCTGAAACAAAGTTCTTAACCTGAGGTACTATTTTTGGGTTAGCGGAGTCTGTAACCTGACGCGTATGTAACCTGAAGCGTATATAACCTGAGGTACCACTGTATAGCACTGGTCCTTATTAACAAGTCCCTATCGGATATGTCAAAATCTCCTCAAAATGAGCACACATGCCCTGCAATTCGAGAATTACAAAAAAAATCTGCACTTTTAAGTTCTCACACCTAAGCAGGCGCTAACTGCTTTGACACTCAAATTGGCCCCGTTATAGAACCTGTCTGAGAAACGTCTGTCAATCCGTCTATAAAGTAACAGCCGCCATTCGGGATGAAACCGAACTCTCACATGCAACAGACTCCGCTGTCTGTAAATGCCTCGGATTCAATGTTTTAAAAATGGCATTTTATCGTCAGAAGTGCTCTGCACAAGCAGACTCTTAACCTCATGTGTGACCCTCAGACTGTTAAAGTCATTTGGGGAAAGGGCTTTAAAGAATGTTGGACAGGTGAATGATTTACTGCTGTATGATGTTTTCTTCGCTGCCTCTATTTCAGGGCTGGGCAAATGACTTTAGCACACATTTCATTTCTCGTCTCCCGTTGCCGCTATCAAAACAACTTGGAAGTGGGGACTGTGCGTTAGACCTAGAAACCGTCTCCCGCCTGGGACAACTCAGTGCATCTATTAAAAGACTGGCCTTGGCAACACGACCCACATAAATGAATACTAAACTCACAGAAAGAAACACTGCAATTTTATATACTGCTGTTTTATTGTGGGTTTTGACCATATATATATATAAGCATACATATATATATATAAGCTTTAGCAACTAATCCACACCTAATGACCCACCTAAGTGGTACTCAGGATATCACTCAAGAAATCACTCAAGATATCCCTCAAGCAATTAAGGAACAAAAGAAGAAAAGGCACACTAGCCTGGGAACTTCCTCTCTGCCCAGAACATTGGAGGCTATACACCACACCTCCTCAACAGTATTTATAGGAACTCAAACACTGAGATCCTGCTCTGTTCCAG